>PVIR01014532.1:0-40058 GCA_004026965.1 Petromus typicus | reverse complement strand
AATAGTCTAAATGGTAAAAATCTAACAGTGAATTATGTTTAAAAAAATAATTCTATTTCACCACTATTCTTTCTGGAAAATCAGAGAAAAACAGTTCTTCATTAATTCTTTCAGGCCAGAATCACTAATATTAAGACAGAAAAATTACATACCAATATATTTTATTTATGGATGCAAAACAAACAGGAATATAAGTCCACCAATCTATACAAATAACTGTTGAGTGGAGTTTATTTCAGGTTCATATGATTAGTTCAAATTCAAAACTCACTATAATAAGCCATACCAACAAGGCAAAGAACAAAATACTTCAATCGATACAGGGACAGCATTTGATGACATCTAACATTGGTGCATTGTAAGAATGTTTAATAAATTTCAAATACAAGATAATATCTTCAACTCAGTGAATGATATCCATAAAATATTCCAAAACCTGTTATATTTAATGGCAAAAATCTGGCATCTTTCTTTAGGATCATAACCATTGTAAGTATATCTTCTTATACTACTTTCATCTGTCATTATATTAAGAGATAATGCAGTAAGAGTCTGGTTCTCTCAACTCCCTGGTGGGGCCAGACTCTGCGATGGGCCCCTGGTTCCTAAAAAAGTTCAGAGAACAAAGGAGACTCCTGCCCACGAAGGAGTCAGTGACTGGCTGCTCCTGGCAAATGCAGAGTACAACCGGCAGCCCTCACCTCTCCACGTGAGGGCGACAGCCAAAGGTCCCTCTCTGTGGATGCTTCAACTGTGTCTACACCAGCCGGCAGGAATGGTGGGACCTGGAGACACAGACGCTCACGTGCAATGAGCCTGGCGTGGTGGAGCACACCTGTAATCCCAGCATGCAGGAGGCTGAGGCCGGAGGATCACTGGATGTGTAAGGCCCACCTGAACTTCAGAGTGAATTCAAGAACAGTATGAACTACATAGTAAGATCCTGTCTCAAAAGAAAAAAATAGTTTTTTAAAGGAAGAAAGAGAAGGAAGGAGAGGAAGGGGAGGGGGAGACACAATGACAAAAGAGCCAGCCAGTGTCTGCTGAGTGAGGCTGACGGACCAGCTCCATACCGAAAGGATAAAGCTTTCACGGAATTCATCCAACAGAGTGTTGAGTATTGTGACCCAGCAATGAGAGAGTAACTAAGACCAAAGTACTTTAACGCAAAGCAGACATTCAAGGTTTAGGTGATCACTAGAGTCATCTTCAAAGCCCTCGAACTTGGACTGAACTTCATCTAGAAAAGGCCAAGACTATTGATGTCATTTCCTAGAAATTTGGGATTTGTATACCGGTCAAAACTTCTGTCTCTGGTATAAGAAAATGAAGATGTAAATGAGTTCTAGTGTATATAGTAGATATTGTAAAATAGAAAATATTGAAAAGGAAATAGGGTATGGGGTAAATAATGAGGGGGGAAAGACTGTGGTGATAATTTTAAAAAAGAAATAAAGTTTATGTGTACAGGGGGTAGGAGGTTGTAGGGTGGGTGGGGTAAAGGGAAAAAATAAGAATCAGGTCCTGTCATATACTGGTACAAACTTTCAATGTTGAATGCAATGATGATATTATATATAATGTACCAATAAAGATTTGAATTTTAAAAAATTTTAAAAAAGATAATGCAGTAAGATAATAGAAGGAAATTTTTGAAAAGCTGCACCTAGAGGAAGAAATAAACCATTTTTAGGAGATAAAAGTATTTTAAATAAAGAAAATCTTCAAAAAGTATCCTTTTGAAAGTATCCAAAAAGTGTAAAAATGGATAGATGATAGATAGATTAGATAGATAGATAGATAGATAGATAGATAGATAGATAAGAGGCAAACAAAAATACGTCACAGCCAAGGAAGAAGAATTAAGGAGAAATTTATACCTGCTATTGCACTGGTATAATTTCAGCAGTTTGGGAAGCCAGGGAACATGCAGCTTAGGGACTTAGCAAGACCATGTCACAACATAAAATTACAAACCAGCTAGTATTACGTCAGTGTGAAGGCCTTGACTTCACTCATAGTATCATCTCCCCCAAAAATAATCATGAAAATAATATATTCATGAATACCATGTTCACAGTATAAAATTCAGTATTAAAATTCCATTTTTTGCTTATACACCAAAAATAAAATATTTAGAATTTATATTTAAAAGGACAGTACTCTAAAATAACATTCCAAAAGATAAAATACACATAGGTACACTCTCATATGTGTAAGATTACGCGTGAGAAATTACAAAATTATGATCTGAAAAATTAAAAATATAAATAAATTTAAGTTATTTATTTATTTATTTATTGAAAGATTCAACACTATTATTATAGTAATCTCTTACCTTTTAATCTATCTTTATTGGTACATTATGAATATACATCAGCTAGACGTTGAACCCAGGGTTTTTACATTGAACTGCATCCTTTTAATTGAACTAGTTCTTTTCATATCTTTATATGGGACAAGTTTGAGACAAGTTGATGCTAAGTTGCCCTGGCTGAGCACAAACTTAGAATCTTCTTGCTTCCCAGAGTACTGGGATTATAGGCATGAACCACCACACCTGGTTAATTCTTTACATTTTAAGCTATAGTTTTGTTTTTTTTGTTTCTTTCTCAATTGACTTTCTAAATTTTGTACTAGTATATAGGCTTATAACATATGTAATTATACTTATTATGAAGATTTGTCACATGTACATAATAAAATAATATATCTTACATCTTTTTTGTTCAATCTTTTACCTCACCCTATCCTTCCAACATTTTCCAACTCTTGGTCCTATTTTCACTTACAAAGCTTTAACTATAATTTTAATACAATTCTAATCAAACTCTCAGTGAATAGATTTTAGAAAATCCTTTTAAAAATAATGGAAGAAGCAAAACATCTATCAGATATAGCACAATAATAAAAACAAAATTGAAGAATATTTCTGGTATTATAACTTGCCATAAATCTTGTATGCTGTTGAAGAAAGAAAAATATGTGTCACAGAAAACCCACACAAATATAATCAACTAGGCTTAGAAGAAAAAAAAACAAGTTGAAGGAGAAAGTTCCACCTCATTAATATGGACAGTTGAACATCTATATGCAAGGAAAATAACACAGACACGATTTATACCTTTCACGAAAATTAACTCGAATTGTGCTTGCACCTGAATGAGAAGGTATAAGACTTTAGAAGAGAAGATAAGAGAACACTTCAGTTGATAGGCTTTGTCTGGCAAAGAAATTTTAGATATAATCCTTCAAGCATCATTCACAGAGAAGAAAGATAATTTTGTCTTTAATAAAATAAAAAATATAAAGATACAGTTTAAGGACCCAAAAAATCAGTTAAATATAGGAGTAAATAGATGAAAAGATATAAAAGATTTGCAACTCTACTGTAAGAGAACGAGCAACCTAACTAAAGAGCAAATAAAATTTTTGAAAACTACATTACATTACTAGGAAAGATATTTGCAATGATAACAGGAGAAAACGGGTAGGCACAGTAACATATATATCTAATCTAAGCAAAGCATTACTGGCAGCTAAGGCAGTTGGATCACAAGGTGGAGTCCAGTGTGGGAGTCATAGTGCCACACTGTATCAACATTTTAAAAAGGAATAGGAATTCGTGTAAAGCATCCTTGGGTTCAATCTCTAGTACTGAAAAAAGCCAAAATAGTTGTGATAACTCAATTGACCAATCCATCCATAGAAAACAAAAATCAGTCAGAAGCTGTCAGAATTAACATCATCAGAGCTCTAAAAAATAGTAAAACATCTACAGAAAAACCCAATAGTGAAACCAGATAAATGGCGAGAAAACAAGCAGCATTTTTATTTTCCTTTGTACACTTCTCTTTCCAATTCAGAGCTGATCATGAATGTGGCTGCCCTCAGCACAGGTGTGGGAACCTGAACCTTGGTTCTACAGAGTTCAACAGAAATCATGCTTAAGAAATTGTTTTCTGTTTTGGCTGCCTCAAAGCTTCCTGAAGGTCTGACACATGGTCTATTCCTTGTTCATCCTAACTTGGGATTCACTCAAGACAGATGCCTGAGTCATTCCTCTAAAACATTGTAAGACAACTGAGAAACGTATTTCAATTTGGTGCAAAAATGGATAGATGATAGATAGATGATAGATAGATTAGACAGATAATAGATAGATAGATAGATAGATAGATAGATAGATAGATAAGAGGCAAACAAAAATACGTCAGAGCCAAGGAAGAAGAATTAAGGAGAAATTTTTTGGAAATTGGGGTTTCCGCAAAAGCAGCATTATTTGTAAAGCTCTGTACCTATGTATTTACAAAATGAGATGCCCACTCAGTTAAAACCTTGCATTCTCATATTTGGCTGATCACCAGCCTCAAAGTAAAGAAGAAGGGAAGGGTAAGACTGTATTGCAAATGGCTCACTGCATATGAGGCTAACCAGCAAAGGATGAGAGAGAATTTGGTGTCTTGGCTTGTTTGACTTTAAATTGATTGATACTTTATTATTTACTGAGAAATATTTTCTTAAGTCTGTGCGATGTCTTCTCTGACCTGTGAATTATTGAGAACTACTGACATTACAAAATATTTTTGCACTGACTTAAATCATATTTATTTCAAATTTACAATTATTGAAGGAAAAAAATAAAACTTCCCATGTTTTAATCATTTGAATTGTCTTGAAATAATGGCTCATAACAAACATAGATTTGTTAGTGGTTCTAACACTGCCATCCACATGTACACAGACTAAGTTAAATGATGTGAGTGGGAGGACCCAGGTTTCTCATTGTTGCAGTGTGAGCTTACACACTGGCACTGTTAGACAGAGTGATCCATCTAGTACTGGGCTAAGAGCTGGGGACATCAGCCTGTAATTACATTAAGCTTAATAAACACAAGTAGTTACATCAAGAAATATATAAGGTTGTGGGTACATACATGATTTAGTATGTATGCATATATTTCCTTGCTTTCTCCACTTACAGGGCCTCTGAGCAATGACAAATTCCAGCTGATATGAACAATTAATTCATCCAGCACCCACATATTGTTCTATAATATTCTCATTAAAAAGAATGAAAACTCCTTAGAAAAATAGCTGATTTGGTGAAGAAAGGAGTGGGAAATACTGAAGATGAGGTGCAAGTAGCCTGCAAAACCCAAGTCTCACACAGTGATAGGAATAACTCATAAGAACCCAGAAACCAAAAGTAAGAACTTAAACAATATTGTGGAAATTTGAGCTAGAAAAATATTTGAAATAGTAGTGGATTTCTACTCAAGGGTAAACATCCATGAACTCATAGTGACAGAGGTAAAGATTGAATGAACAAACACTTAGGGGAAGAGAAAATTCTTATAAAAAATCACTCCTGATTCCTTAAATATGAGCTGCATGTAGTGAGGGACTTGTTTCAAAGGAATATAGAACAAAGTAACTGCTGTAGTAACCTCACAAATTCTATCTCAAGTAGGTAACTGAGGTGAACATCAATAGTGAGAAATCACACTGACAGCACTCACCCTTGTAAGATGAGAGGGGCCACTTGACAACTGTGATGTTCCTCCCCATTTTCTATATCTCAATCTAGTCAGGAACAGAAGTCTGACAAGTTGCAATAGAACAATGTTCAGCAACATACCTGACTGAGATTCCTCAAAATTGACAAAACTACCAAAAACAAGAAACCATCTGACAAACTGTCACAAGCAAGATGAAACTTTATATGGGACAGTTAAATGTACTGTGAGACCAAGATGAATACACTTAAACAGTGGGTTGAAATTTAAAAAACAATCTAAGCAGAGAATAAAGTTATTAAAATTCTTCTTATTCTAAAAACACATTATACTCAATTAAGTTAGAAACAGTAAGATAATAACTCTGTTGGGGGTATATAAACATGTTCCAAACTATAATCAAAATTTCTATAGTATCTTAAAACTATCTTTAAACTGAGATTTACTTCATTAAACAGAAATGACTCAGCAACAAAACCCTCACGTAATCACACTCATGTTTGTGAACATCAGGGAGGGAGAGGGTGGAAAAGAGCTCCGAAGCACTAAGAAATAGAAGTGTTTGAAAAGAGAGGCTTTAAAAGCAGAATCCATATAACAGATAATTATCCAATGAATAGTGCCATGACTGAGTTGAATGGTCACAGTCATGCTGCGCATCTTGAAGACTAGATGCTGTTTATTAGTAGGAGCTGTCATTTCCTACTCCCTCTCCCTGGGTGGTGGACACCACAGAAGGAGTGAGACATTTAGAAATTCTAAGCAGATTGCTAAGTGGATGTTGTTGTGACCTTTCTGCTTGTTCACATCCCTGCAGAAACTAATGTTTTCCTTTCTTCCTCACTATTCATAGTCTATGTTCATACAGTCATCTTTGAGTCTGATGATACCAGAAGCCTTTGGACCTATGACTGACCCAGCTGAAAAAAATAAATAAATAAAGCAGTACCCATAACCAGTCAAGCTGAACAGTTCCCGTGACCCAAGATGAACTCCAGATGCTATCACAGCTGTGGCTTTGAGTTAGACGGGGAAGATTTTTCTATTGCCCTGAATTCTTTATCCACCCCGCTAAAATGTTATTTTGCAAAAATGTGGGAAGATAAAACAAGATAAAGAAATGTCTTTATTTGTATTGCAATAGTCTATCTACAAAATGGCTACTATCACCAGAAAAATAGTCAAAAGTTTTGAGTTTGTTTCTTTGTTTGTTTGTTTGTTTTTGAGACAGTCTTGCTTTGTAGTTCAGGCTGGCCCTGGGCTCAGCCTTGAACTGACAGCAATCCTCCTGCTTCTGCCTCGCAAGTGCTGGAATTAAAAGCATGAGTCACCATGCCTGACAAAAGATGTTTTAAACAACAATAAGAAGACCTACTTTAAACTGGAATTTCAAAAATAAGAATGTTGGTCAAAATAATAAAACTAGCAATAAACCAAACTACACAAAGCTATATGATATAGATGTATACACACATGCCTATATGTGTTCACAAGTTCATTATGAAGTCACATAATATTATTTAAAGCTGAATTACAAAAGTATAGATAGCAACATTAACTTTATCAGAACCACTAAAATATGCAATAAAAAATGTAACTAATGGCGTGGTTTGAATGTATTCTCTAAAAGTTTATGTGTTGGATTTTAATTTCTAAATCCATGTAATGACAGTAGTTGAACTGGAGGTTTTAGGAGGATTTGGGATTAGGGTGAGATGCTCATGCTAGCATTAGTGGCAGAAGAATTAAGAGAAGGAGAAGAAGAAGAAAGGGAAGAGGAAAAGGAAGAAAAAAGAGAAGGGGAAGAGAAAGAGGAGGAGCAAGAGGGGGAAGAGGAGGAAGAAGATAAGACATAACCCACTATTACTGCTGCCTGGATCCGATGTCTCCTCCTTCCATGTCAGGTACATCAAAGGGTTTCTCACTGCAAGACAGGAACCTGCTGGCATCACAGCTTTTAGCTTTCCAACCCAGGGAACACATACATCTTTTATAAGTTCCCGAATCTCAGGTATTTGTTATAGTAAGTGATTGCAGAATAAGACAGTTAGTTAATAAATAAAAGAGGAGATAAAATGAAATGTTCAGAAATATGAGGTACAATAAAAATAAATCAAAAACAAAGAAATAAAGGATAAATATGAAGATTAAACAAATTTCAAGATAGTCGAGTTAATTTTTTTTAAATCTCAAAAATGGCATTAAGTGCAAGTAAGCCACACTTTCCTAATGAATAAAAAGGAGATTAAGTTGAAAGGAAGATTGATCTCTAGGGTGCATAGAAGAAATATTATTGACTTATTTTAATTCTAACAATTATTCTGAGGGACAATCTCAATGTGAAATAAAGGCTGATTGTAAATATGGAAACAAGTCTGTATTACTGTGTGCTATAAAACAGTAAGAATATGGAAGCAAATTGGCCTATGTCACACCAGATTAAACAAACCTCAAATTCAAAGACTATCACCAAATACAAGGAGCTATTCCATGAAGATGAAAAGGTCAGTTCACTAAAATTAAATGTAAATACAACCAAAACAAAATATAAACATAAGCTTACAAAGACTCAAACTCATGAAGCAACATTCAATGATATAAGGGGAGAAACAGACAAATTAATAATTATATTGGAGATAATAACATGCCTGTTTCTATAATGAATAGAACAATAAAGGAAATGCTAAAAGGATATTTGCAAAACACTCTCTACATCTCCAATTTAATTAATATTTATGGAAAAATTGTATTAGCTACCATCAAAATATACATTTAAGTGCACTCGTGTATCATGTGACAGCCACAAAACCCAAGTGAATTTCAAAGGCATGAAACACAATTTTGCTCTCTGACTTTATGTGTTAGGCTTTTAATTGCATTAAACTGGAAATCAGTGAGAATAAAATATCAAAAATAGCCCTACATTTGAATCCTCTGCTGTTCAGAGAAATAAAAACTTGAGGGAAAGGCGAGGGAGCTTGAAGCTGTTTTGAGAGAAGCCCCTTCTCCTCCTGGTCTGCATGGGGGTCACACGGACACACAGTTTTCAAGCTCATCTAACTATACACCTAAGATATGCTTCTTATGTGTGAATTTTGCTGTTCTTCTTTTTTCTAGAGTTCTAATCTAAAATCTAGAGCTGTTTGAACATCTCTCTGTTCCTCTTACTGAGTCTCTTTTCTTCAGTTCCCCCTTTAATTAAAATCTCCAAAATTCATTGAAAATGTCTTTTCCAGCATCAGTGTTTTAAATGAAACTTGAGATTGCTAATTTCACTGAATGTGCTTTGAAAATGTCTCCATTGCATTTGAAGTCTTCACCAGGTTCTTCTCAGGCCTGGGCTTTACTAACCTGACAACTGCTTTCTACACAAGCACCTTAAATTGTCTTTTCAAAAATCACTGAGCAAAACACCAAACAAGCTAACAATAACCCATCAAGTGACTACAAAATACACTTCTATGAGTTTTCCCTACTGAGACTTTTCTATGTGGCTGAAATTGTGTGATATTAATATAACTGATTCAGTCATTAAAACAACTTTAATATTAATGGGCTCTTTACTAGATGTCAGAATGTAGCCAAACATTTTTTTTTTCATTTCATTTAGTTCTTCCGGTAAATCAACACATATAATTTTTTCTCCTATTCAATAAAATGAAAACTTTCTTAGAAAAAGCAATTTTTTTCACAATTACTGGCTAGTAAGTTACAGGGCTATACTTATAACTCAGAAGGTATATCATTCATTTTACCACAGCTGGGACAAAATACCCAGAACCTACAGTACAAAGGAAGAGAGGCTTATTTTAGCCCAAACTTTGCAGAGGGTTCAGTCCATGGTTGGCTGGCTCTGAGCCAGAAACAACATGGCAGAAGAGGATGACAGAGGAAAGCTACACATTCCATTTCAACCAGGAAGCAAAGAGAGAAGAGAGAGTCTGGGGAGAGAGTTGTCCCCTGCAGAAGCACACTGCTATGCATACACTCTTCCAACCAGGCTCCCCACAACAGCACATTCACCTATGAACTGAGTGATGGAGCAGTCCACGGATGGGAACAGTGCTTCCATGACCCAATTACTTTGCAAAAGCCCAAGCTCTGCACATAGGAGACTTTTGAGGGACATTCTCTGTCTCATATCATAAGGGAAGGGTTAGTTCTCCAGCATTTAACTCCCTTGACTATAATTTCTTTGCTATAATATCATCCCATTAAATTGAATTCCTAATCCAGGAAGATAAAAAAGAGATCAGGTCAGTAATTTTGAAGCAGAGTAGGGCAGTAGTAAAATAATGGTCTCTAGAGCCACAGAGCCAGGGCACAAATTTCAACTTCGTGATTTTATTGGACTTCCGTGGTTGAGTCACAATACTCAAATCCCCACCATGTAAAGGTTGAAAGGTTTCATTTAACTCACAGTTTCAGGATATTCAATAAAGAAGGCCGAAGCCTCATGGTGGAAGGACAAAGTGGAGCAGAGCTGCTTAGTCCATGGCTACGGGGAGGCAGAGCAGGGTAACAGGGCTAGAGAGAAAGGGGCCTCCACGATCCCATCACACATCCAGGAATCTGCTCCATTAATCTATTAGGTGTTTCTTCATCCAATGTAACTGATGTACCAGGAGTAATGGTCATGGAAATCTTAAGGAATGTAATCTTTTTTGCCTCAATCTTCCAGTCTACAAATGACATAATACTAATGTGATAATTGAATGAGTGAACCTATGCAAAGAAAGAAGAATCGCTTGTCATTGTAAAAGAACATATAAATATCGGTTAATTTCATTATAGTTAAAGAAACTCAAAGATAATTTGGTTAAAAGAATGGTAATTTGAGGAGCTTTGTTAATGAAAACATCTTCTGAATACCTATGTTGTATTTTTCATGCGTCGTGACCTCTAAGATTCATCACCAGCTCTTGTTTAGAACTTTACTCAAGACTTAAAATGCTTCAAGGATATATCATAAGATTTCTAGATCAATCTGTGCTCTCCATCTACTTACATTCATTTGGTATCATAACACTCTAGTCTGTATCAGTCACAACTCTGCCACTAGGTATATCTAAAAGCTACATTTTCATCCCACCTCTGCAGTTTTTTACTCATAGTACTCTGAACTAATTGTTTTTGTGTCACTTTGTCAAAAGTCCTATAAATGGAGAAATATATCTTTAATTCAACTCACTAAGTTGCTGTGAGAAGTGTTTAAATAATGAAGTAAAAGTACTTCCAAGACCAGGATTTGGCATACATTTCTTAAACTTTTCCAAAAGATTGTTTAAATTAGAGCAAGGAATGTGTTTATTTGTGGCTGTCTTCAGTGCTTCTGTAAGCATTCATTCATTTTGGGGGAGAGCAGTGTTTCCACTCCCATTCTCACCCTTAAAATAAATACTGTACCCAATCAACTTCAGAGACCTCTTTTTCTCTTTTTAAGAAAACCTTCTCTGTAAAAATACTGTTTTAAAATTAAACTGTGTCAAAATATACAGAAAGTTTGTTGTGATTTATATCATACAGGAAAATATGAGAAAGTAAACATACAAAATATGTTTCTTGGATATCTAATTTTTAATTTATCTATTGTTGAGAATTCATAAGGATAAGAATTTTGTTTTGCTTTATTTTAACGGGTCGCATTTATTTTTCCTAGTAAAAGTGGTGGGTTTATACAGAGTCATTCATCATATTTTTTCATCTGGATGACCCACAACTGTCAAGGATTCCACTAGGGACAGTGATGGAAGACTGAACTGTAAACTAGAAAAATGCTACGTGATATGTTTTCCCTTGGAGCATTACTGTCTCAACAAATGCAAAAGAGAATATGGAGAGAGTCACTGTGACTTGGACATTCACGAAACACTCCAGTGTATTCAAAGACAATTCATTCACCCATGGAATTTTTACTGAATTTCTATACTGTAGGGAAGTTTTAAGATTTTCATGGCACAGACATAAACAAAGTAGAAATTTCTGCTGTTAGTATACTGCTAATTTGATGTCTTCAGGGAGTTTCTTTACAAAAGGAACTTTAATCTCTATAAATTTTGTTCATTAAAGACCAATTAATACATCATGAGTATTTCAGTGCAATTTGGAAAACAACAAAAAAATAAATAAATAGCAGTAGTAAAAAAAACCCAGCCTTTCACATACATTCCTTTTTCTTTCTTACATATATTTGAGCTAATTTATCATTAATAAATATCATGCCTGGCATATACTCAACATGCACAGCTGGCCTAATACATATTGTATTTGGGCTTTACATATGATGTTTGTGAATTTGAGAAATCACGTGACCTCTCAAAGGATCACAGGTTGTTACATTTAAGATTAATGAGGCATTGGATACCCATTAAGAAGCAATTCAAGAATATGCATTTAATTAAAATGAATTATGTGTATGAGATAAATACCATTCAACCTTTTTAATTTAGAGAGATAAATCATGGCTATTTCTCTCCTGAGAAGGTTCTAACATTGGCAAGTAGAATATTGATGTTACAAAGCCCAAATAATTAATGCCAGTCAGATTCATCTATAATAGGTATAACCAGTGACTTTGTCTACAAGAGAAAATTAAGTATTTCTTCTTTAGCTGCCCATGTGCATACACTTCCACATGTAATGAGCTTCAAAAAGTAGTGTAATGGCACTTACATAATCTGAATACAAATAACTCAGAATATCAATGCTCAAGAAAACACTGACTATCTGAACACTTTCTTTAAATACAAATACCATGCATATGCAACACATTTACCACTTATTGACTTAGTAATGCATCCAATGAAAATTTTTTTCTCCACAAAAGAAATGATACCAATATTTCACTCTAACAAATTTGCATTCAGAACAGTGTCATGCCTACAATGGCCATTTAATGACTGGATGGACGGAATTTACCTGTTTTTTCTTCCATACCTTATACCACTAGAAGTTTGATCTATGTGCTGTTATGGAGCCACTACCTGCAGAAAGGTTAATCATATTCACTAAGCACTACTATAATCCCAGATGGAAAAAAAATATAATTAGAAAGATAAATAATTGGCCCAACATTTGAGAAGTACTATGAAATAAATCTCGGATTCAAATTCTGGCAATTAGACTTTTAAAATAAATATTATTGTACTATATAAAATATCACCATGTTTTGAAACTAAGAAACTCAGTCCACTTATTTTTAATTTTTTTCATGTACCGTGAAATTCACCGTTTTTTGATTATCAACAATTATAAGCCCATTCTGAATCACATTGCTTTTAGCTACTTCTCTATTTTCTAATATATTCTAATTAACTTATGAGTACATATTCTTCGTGACTCCTAATGAATAAATGTATTGCATTAGGGTCCCCTGAAGGAACAGTCAATACAAAACATATGTAAAATTTAAAGTGGATTTCTTAGGTAGGTTTCCAAAATCAGCAGAAATCCAAAATGGCTGACAGGTCTGGAGCAATAAAGGAATTAAAGGTCGATTGCCTGAAATCTCACTGTGCTCAGCAATGTGAGTCTGTGTCACAAGACCCAAGATTCTGGGTTGGAAGCATGAAGAAAGTGGACATCAATGTCTGTAGGCGATGGAGAAGACCAGAGCTCCTCCAAACAGAGAACACTTCTTTTTTCTTGTATGCTGTGCAGTATAAAAGTTTATTTATTGCTGCTGTACACATCTTCTCCCTTCAGTTTTCTGGCCTGTGACCACAGATCCACTTAGAAGTTTACTAATCTGACAGGTGGTTTTTACTGGCAGCATTCTACACATCACAATTAATGACTATGTATTTCTAAACCTAACATGCATGCATACATACATATCCAGGAGCAGAAGTAGTAGAAACTTAAATATGAAAAAACAAGTGAAACTTTATCACTGTCTGAGGTCTTTATAGAATCAGATTTTTCCCCTAAAGGGAAAAAAAAAGCAAATATTTAATTAGAAGTTTTCTTTTAGAAATGGAAAGAATCTATTAGTTACCCAGGGGGGAAGTAGTGAAATGTCAAGACTAATGTGATTACAGTTTCCTAGAAACATTTCATTTGTTTTTCAATCACAGCCATCACCACTTCAGCCATCTGACTACAAGCATAACAATAAATTTAAAAGGCTTATATTGCGTGGTTTCTTCTCTATTTCCACCCAGATCATCACAGCAGTTTAATCAATCAAGTGGCACAAGCTGTGAACAATTATAATAAAACACCTCAAGAATGATCCACAATTAAAAGGTAGAGGGAGAAAAAAAACCCCTCAATTTAGATAAACCAATCTGCCACTCAGTTTGATAAAGTTCAGATGAAATGTTCTGACACTCTCATGGCATCTATCAACAGAAAGAACTCCAGTCTTGAATCTAAATGAACTCTTCAGGTTGTACAAGGATAAAGGATCTGAAGCCTCTAGGTCTCTGCACTGGAATGTAATTAGAACCTAAAAATCAACTCTGTTGAAACTTCATATTGAAGCTTACCCTACAATGAAATGTCTATAATAATTTGAATACATGGTTTGCCAGGATAGTTCTGAAATATGACAGCTCTTTCTAGGAATACATGAAAATGGATAAAAAGTGTTTACAATTCATTTAGTGCCATATGATTATCTTTAACTGGCTAGAAAATGTGCAAAATAGTACATGCTCAGCATTGTCAGGGAATTCATTTTTATGTCATTCTGGCCTTCACTGAATTTGAAGTACTAAGAAAAGAGAAAGATTGAGGCGCACATCAAAGGTTTAATCCAGACTAAAAAAATTGTATGTGCAAAGGATGAGTGCCTGAAACTGTTCTCCCTGGGACAGGCAAAGGACTTTGCAAAAAGAGAAGGAATATGGGAAAGTAACAGCCTTTGAAGCTATATACTAAGTCTTTAAGACAGAGGTTGAAGTGATTTGAATTATAGATTTTAATTTATAAATAATCTATATATCCAGGGGCAAAAATAAAGAGACATGAAATTAGAACATCTTAATGATTGGTAAGTAGAAATGATGAGGATTCTGAACCTTTCACTATAAGATATTCCTCATTATAGCACTGTAAGCATAAATATAAATGGTTCAAAAATGAATGATACAAAAACAAAGATTAGTAAAGTATATACTTGAAAAAAATTGAGGAAATAGAGAATTAAAGAAAAATCCATGCTTATCATTTGTCTAGAGATTTGCTTTAAGTTACGTAGGATACCTGGACAATTCAGAAAACAGCTATTACATATCTGTAATTCTGTACTTATCCACTACATGTAAGCTGTTAAACATATGTACTTTCATGATCATTTATTTGTAGGACTTTTTGAAAAGAATGTGATAGGACAGTACATCAAATCAAAACAATGACACTAACTCCTTGACAGAATTCAGTGAAATGATAAATTATCAAAGAAAGTTCTTAGTTCTCAACATGTTTTGGCCATTTGTTATGATCTTCATTACTTTGCTATGGATTCTACTATTGATACAGAAAGATATCAGAAAGGCCTCATTGGCTTAAAATACATCTACTTGATTAATGCTTTGGGAATGTAGATTTTAACTATTTTAACCCAGTGAGAATTTGGAGAGACAATTCTTTGTTGGTCTCTCTTGTTTCATGAGCAGAGTCACCAACAACTTTTGCAAGGATATTCATATAACTAAGATCCTTGAAAGGGAGAGACTGTGTCTAGTGATTCAGATGGATATACTTTTTTTCCAGTTGAGTAAAGATTTTCTCTCTACGTGAGAAATACTGAACACATTTGACTTCACTCCCTTTAAAAGATGGGGGTAAATTTAATCCAGGATGCCCTGGCTGTGGTGCACAAACAAGTATATGCAACCTCAGTTTCCTCTCAGAAGGTAAAGAGGACTTTTGAAAATATTGTAAACATGCAGTTGATGCTACTTCTGAGCTGTGACCTAGAAGTTTCTTCCCTCTCCCAGAAGCCATGAAAGTGTGATGTGCTGACTTAGCTTGGAAGCAGCATAAAATTCAAACCATTCAAAGTTCATTAAAAGGTGACTGATTCATGGAAGTATAATAGAAGAGACAACTCAGAGTAGGAAAGGACTTTCTTCATAGATCTAGTTTTCAGGAATGTAAAAGTTCCTGATTCAATCTGTTTCTAGAATAGTACCATTTGGCGACCAGTGACCCTGAAAGCCTACGTGTTAGGGGCTCAGCCCCTTCTCCTGATACTGCTGGACAGTGGAATCTTTAGGAGGTCGGACCCATTGGAAGGTCATCATGGAAAACACTTTAAAAGGGCAAAGGAACTTGACACCAGCTTCTTTGTCTCTCTTTCCCAGCCCGGGGTAAATGTGGTCCTCCCACATACATTTCGAAGATGATGTGCAGTCACACAAGCAACAGGGACAACCATAATCTGAAATTTCTGAGATCACAAGTTAAAATAAGCCCTTTTTGTCCTGAATGAATCAGATCAGGTATTTGTTACAATAATAGAAAACTAATTAACACAATAGCCACACCATTACTCTCACATGGTTACTTGTGATGTAAGGGGAAGACATGAGGAGTACAGTCAGATTAAGGCAATTTAAAATTCAGTGTAGCCCATTTATAAGAACATAATATAAAACCCTCAAAATTGCTACCTATTAAAACAGATTTATCCACATAAGTTCATATATCTGCACTGCCCAATTGCCTACTCAAGGTCCTATGCTCTGCCAGCAAGTATCTACCAATTTTATTGAGAATATGTCCATCCTCTTTTAATATTTGACTGCTCATTCAATTTAATGTTTTCAAACACCTGAGACTAGTATCCTCTTAATAGCTTTCTCCAAAATGTACTTTCATGTTTAGGAATTTTCAAAAGAATTTTAAACATAGTGGCTAACAAAATCTAACTAAATCCAGATATATTGATTCTTCTACATCCATTTACTCCTTGGAATACTTTAAATTAATACAAACTTTCCCTGTAATTCCATGAAATTATTGTCATCCAATGATATGTACATTTAAATTGTACTTATAACTGTATTAGTAAAATATTAAGAAGAATGAAATCAATCTTGTATTTAAAGGACAATAAAATCTTCAAATTTCCCTGGAGAGGGTTGGAGTGGTAGGTCAGTATTTCCTTGCCTGCCTAGTAAGTGCAGGGTCCTGATCTCTGGTACTTCAAAACAAAAATATTTACACTGGAAAACTGTTCTTACTATTGCAATTAGCACAATCACAGAAAATATACTGACTTTCATAAAAGAAATTCAGACATCCAACTAGCAAGTTACAGGGGATACATTCAAATAATTAAATCATTCTTTTACTTTAACTATTGCATTTGTAGACTTAGCAAAAAGATAGAAAAACTGGCTATTTATATTAATTCACATAGCTGATAAATCTATACCTTTTAAGAAATACTTATCAAACTGCTATATAATGTATATACTTGATGGAAACAACAAATGCTAGTGATTTTTTAAAAAAGAAAGTGTCTATGACTCTTTGAGGCATAGAGAATACATCATCTGCTCATAGTGTACAATTTTGCTTTGCATATTGAGTGATGATACTAAACATTTTATTTGTTGATATATTTTGGTGATGAGATGATACATTTAGTAATGAGATATATCAATTACAGTTATGCATTGGTAGATATTTTGTGAAAATGATGTTACCATATTACTTCTTTTTAAAAACATTTTTATGATTCATTTTAAGGTTTTATGTGATGTGGTAAAATTTATTTTTGTGATATCCAGTTCTACAAGTTTTGACAAAAATAGAATTGTTCATCAACTTCAATAGTTTAAGTAATGAAGAGTTCTATAACAACCCCTCAGAATTCCTTTATTCTTTGGGCTTCTTCATCAGCCATCAGCTACTGACAATCCACAACTGATCTATTCTTATTGATGTGGTTTGTTCTCTGTGCCTGTGTTTTTGTCAAATGTAATCAAACAATATTTATTCTGTTAGTTTTAGCTTCTTTCACTAAGAAAAATATATTTAAAGATAATTTTGTGTATGTAAATAATTGATTCTTTTATATCACCAAATATTGTCCAGTAATTCATTAATTAAAATTAATTATGAACAAATATGCTATAAATATCCATCTATTAATTTTTGAGTGAACATAGGTTTTCATTCTCCTGGATGCTTGCCTAAGAATAGGACTGCTGAGTTTTAAAGCAAATATGTGTTTAAGTAGGTAGGAGATTTCCAAATTGTTTTAAAAACTAATCTATCGGTTTTTCATTCTTACTAACAATTATGAGTGTTCCAGGGCTCCATGTCCTTACCAAAACGTTATCATGCTGTCAGTCATGCTCTTGTTGCTGGGACAAAATGCCACTCCTACAAGTTAAAGGAGGAAGGTTTATTTTGGTTCTCAGTTTGTAGAACCCATAGTCAGCTCGCTCCAAAGCAAAGTAGCATAGTTAGAAAGGCACGATAGGAGTTATATGCTTTCCAAATGCAACAATGTGACAGATATAAGATAAAGATTCCCATTCCAAAAGAAAATACAAGCAGGAGAAAAGAGGCAAATATTTCAACTAAGTACAAAACTCAATAGGAGTAAAAGAGTAAATCAGTAAATCTGGGGCTCTAGACTAATCTCCTTTATTCCATTTAAATCCATGGCATGGTAAATAGGAGGAAGCTGTAGCAGTCAGCCTGCTTTCTCTATGTCTCTTTATATCCCACCCAGGCTATAAACCTATTGACGGATGGCACCTACACACAAGCTGGGGCTTCCATCTTCAATAAATCCATCCCACCACATCCAGAACTGTGCTAATGCCCTCGAGAGACTAATACAGATATCACACCCTTAATCCCAGTATCACACAGTCTACATCCATCTACCTCCACAAAGGCAAACCTATAAGCAGATGAGGCTTTGGAGGGACATCCCAACATAAGCCATAATAACCATGTTATGTCTTTTTGATGTTCTGACATAGAGTAATAGTATCATATTGTGACTTAATTTAAATTTTCCAACTAATAATGTGTCACCTTTCATGTGCTTTAATAACACTCATATACCTTCATGAAACACTCATTCAGTTTGTAGCCAACTCCTGCTACTTGGTTGATTTCCTGTTATTGTCTTAAGAGTCTGTATATATTCTTACAAAAATATCAGACAAAATTATGATTTATAGACATATTTGTATCTTATTTAAGAATTATTTTTACCTACCAATTTCATCCTATCTTATAGAAATTTTATACTTTCACATTTAATGTGCAGGTCTATATTCATTTTTGTGTAAGATACTATATTGTATGTTGCTAAATTCTTTGTGTATAGATAAACATTTTTGTCCCATTTGACATTTACCTCCTCCTTCAGTTTGCCTCTTCAACAGTTTTAAAAGGTTAAATATAGTCATTTGACTCAATTTCTGATAGCTCTTTTCTGTTTCATCAATCTGAATCTCATCTTTTCATTAATAGCACAAAATCTTGATTGTTGTGGCATTATAGTCTTTAAATTAAAAAGTGTCAGTCATTCAGCTGTGTTCTTATTTTCAAATTATTTTTGCTATTCTATTTATTTTTCTTTTCCATATAGATTTTAGAATCATTGTGTCAATATTTACAACATCATGCAGCAATTTTGATTAGAATGTCATTGGCATTGTAACAATATTGAGTCTGTAATCTATAAAAACACTCAATTTCTTTCTGTAGTAACTCTTTGTCTTCTTCCATCAATGTTTCACAGTTTTCATTATACAAATCCTGCAAAAAGTTTTGTTGACTTTATATTTAAGTACTTCATTTATTTTTAGTGGTATGATAAAAGGTAAGTTTTTAAAATACTGAAGTTTTGGTAGTATTTTAAAATAAAATCTTCTATGATATCTGTTGAGCTTATATACTATATTACTCTGCTATGTTTTTCTATAATAGAATAAAGTACTTTGAGTAATTTAGTTTATGCTAATCAAAAAATTAATGACTACAGTTTCTAGTGGCTGGGAAATCCAAGATCAAGGGGCTGGCATCTGACAAGGGTCATCCTGATGCCTCCTCCCACGACAGAGGAGTAAAGAGAGGGCCAGAGAAAACAAGAGAAAGACAAGTTATGTTATTACAAGGAACCTATTCTGATGACAATTGAAATAATCCCCTCTTGAAGGCAAAGCCCTTATGCCCTGGTACCCTGTAAAGGTCCCACTTCCTGATAAGGTTATAACAGTAATTCAGTTCCAGCATAAGCTTATAAAGGGACAAACACTCAAACCATAGCTCTTCTAATCCTCCTAAATAAATGTCCTTCTTAACTTATAAAATACATTCACTTCATTTCAATGGCTATGAAAGTCTTTTCTCCCCGCCTCCCAACTGAAAAGCCCATAGTATCATCTAAATTAGATGTGGGGCAAACTCAAGATTTACCTTGAGTTTGGCTTCTTTCCACTGGTGAAAGTTATATGCTATTAAAATGTAACAGTATGACAGATAAGAGTAAATATTCCCACTCCAAAAGAAAATACAGGCAGAAAAAAGAGGCAAACATTCCAACTAAGTACAAAACTTGGTAGGATAAAAACAGTAAATCTAGGGCTCCAGAGTAATCTCCTTTGCTCTGTGTCCCCAGTCCTACACAAACCGGAGTTTACATTAGGCCCTGTTATGATAGACAACACCATTCTCATGCATTTTCAGTGTTCATTCTATATAGCAGCATTTACAAGTTAGGGCCTCATATTCACAATTCTTCCAGGCTGGTATTGCACGTGAGGACCTCTACCCCCTGTAGTGCTGGGCAGCCCTACCCCTGCCTTCCTGGAGACTATGTGTCCTATGACCTCATTGGGCTATTGCTCAAGTGGAAGTGCTCAGCACCGTCTCTTATTTCTTGCAAAGGGCATTAGTTAGACTTCTTGATAAACTTCTTCATAACCATCCATGGAAGTCTAGGAAGAAGAGATACCAGAATGGGTAATTTCCCCCTTATTCCTACACCCTCCATAAGTCTATATTGCTTCAGTCCCCTACCCTTTCCCCTAGAAAGTTTTTAGGAATGGTAATTGAACTCTAGTAACTTCATTCCAAGGATATAACTACTATCTTTGAAGGAGCTTTGTCTTTATTTCAGATATCCTACTTGCTCTGAAAATTCAACTGTGATAGCTTGAAGAAAAAGAGATTGTGAATTTACAGTATGATCTGCAACTTGTTCAACTTCCTAAGCTGAACACGGAAATCTAAACATTTACTTCTTACAATGTAAAATGTCCCTGGAAAACACGTATGTTGAAAGTTCACTTAGACATTAACCCATACTTTCCTAATATCGTTATACTGACAAACCAGATTTTTTCCATTGTATTTAAGATGTCTGTGGTTCCATGAAATCTGGAAGCAATTATCAAAGAAAACAAAATGACAATTGAATAACTTATTCAGCTATTGTGAAGCTCAGAGTGCCTTTGAATGTGGTTTGGCCATAGACTCTCAAAAGAAGGAAGGCTGA
The DNA here is from genome assembly GCA_004026965.1 of Petromus typicus. Lineage (NCBI taxonomy): Eukaryota > Metazoa > Chordata > Mammalia > Rodentia > Petromuridae > Petromus > Petromus typicus. Next base: position 19,058 of record PVIR01014532.1, on the reverse strand, counting down.
CATTTGGGATTGTTCAAAAACAGGAGATTCTCGGTTAGTCAATTCAATAAGCAATGTTGATCTACCAGCTTCGAAGGGACTTCTAATCTTAGCTAATTTCTCATGAAACAAAAGGAAATTGGAAGGTCTGTGTACAACTTTGTCAGTTGGTTCAGACTCCCCACTCCTCATGTGTTTAATTTTGACAGGGGAAAACAGGCTGTTGTCCAAGAATCTTCAAAAAGCCAAGACTTAAGTACTCTTATCTAACCTTTGTAGGTAAGCCATTTCCTACAAGAAAATGCTCAAAAGAATAAGGAAAGAAAAGGATTGGAGAGAGTTCTTACCTACTGCCATTCTCAACTGAACTTCCCACTCATAATTTCATCAACAAAGTTGGGTCATAAATCAATTCCTTAATAATAACTTTTTGACCCTTTTGCAAAAAATCTGCCTTGTTACCTAGTTCAGATTTTCTGTGTCTATAACTGAGCTTCTCTATATTAAGAATTTAAAAGCTGCTCCTTAGAAGGAAACCACTGTCATGTAGATTCACAATCTTTTGTCTTATTTTCATCTTACCCTTCCATCATTATTTGCTCTACTCCATTAACAAAATGGTATGAATTAGGGAAAGTTATAATTTTATTACTATCCACATTTAAAGTGTTTTATTTATTAGCTACACTGACAGGTAATGGACAGATGAGCTTCTTGGGACAGAGCCATGGGAAAAGTACCAAGTTGAGAAGGTGAGTTTTTTGGAGAAAGCAGTTCAAGCTATGTCAAAATAGGTTAGTATTTGAAGGACAGCACTGATTTTATTGGTCACAGAAAATTTTAAACAGACAAACAGTTCTCTGGAAATTATAGACATTTATATGAAATCAGTGTGTGCATCAGCCTATTAAATTTACAACTGATTTTAGAGCTCAATGTTCTTTGAAGTAACTGCAACTATTTTTGCCAAATTGGTCTGTAAAAGTTAATTTTAATTTTAAGTATTAATTTGTTTAAAACATGAGGCCTATTTATGTTGTTCATTGCTGGCTAGATATCTCTAAGATATTGTTCAGAGGACATACACATTTCAAGCGGTTGTCTTTATGAAAGCTAATGATTTTCCATAACATGAGTGGAGCCTACCCCATCAGAGGACATCAATATCAGAGGACAAAATGGCTGAGGACCCCAGACACAGGGAAGATCTGACTCCAGGCGTCCTGGAGATTCCAACTGTAATGCTACTCATCCCTGAGGCTCCATCCTGCAGCCAGCACTATAGATTCTGAACCTGCTCATCTCCAAAATTGCATAACTGAGTTCTTAAAATGCTTGAACTAATCCAAACTCTTAATGCATTTCTCTTGACAAGATCTTCTTCTTTTCATCAAGGTCTTAAGCCCTTGCTGAAGGTTTTTGGTTTTTGTTTTTTGTTTTTTTTCTCATTGACCATGTGACTTTGTGAGTGGAGAAAACTATGCAGGTGAGAATGTACTTGTATCTTTATTTGAGTAGTCAAAATTACAAATTACATTAGATCTCTTTTTTTCATTAATTAATATTGCTATGGCTTGTGTCCTAGACTATGTAGAATTTTTAATAGTTTCTATGTGATGTTAAATTCTACATAGTTGTAGGTCTACATTTATCTGAATTGTGTGTTTTAAATGAAGGAATTAAAAATCTTAGACTTTCGGGCCGGGGAGTTAGCTCAGTGGTTCCGGCGCCTGTCTTGCAAGCGCAAGGGCCCGGGTTTGATTCCCCGGTAACCACATAACAATACTGGGTGTGGAGACCCATGCCCAGCAGCAACCAGTACCACATACCACAGTGCCGGGCGTGGTGGCTCACGCCTGTAATCCCAGCACTCGGGAGGCAGAGGCAGGAGGATTGTGATGTGAGTTTGAGGCTGAGCTCACGGTCAGCCTAAAACCACAAAAGCGAGACCCTGTCTCAAAAAACCTAAAAAAAAATCTTAGACTTTCTTATATAATAATATTTTTAAACTATTCAATTAAAACCGACTTAAGGATGCTTATTTGTTTTTAAATATTATTATATAGATTTATTAAATTCAAGAATTAGAAGCTAATTCAAATATTTAAGAAAACAAAATACAGCATGCATACTAGAAAACAAAAGGAATTAAAAACTTATCATTACTTACCTATTTACCTAAAATACGCAGAATATTGAAATATTACTACAATTAGATTGGGAGGTAATTAGTTATATAATTAATGAAAATGCAAAAACAATTATTTTCTATTCATGATAACTAAATAGAAAGTAAAAGCAGCCATAAAAGTAGCAAAATAAAACAAATGATAGATCAAATTTCATGCATTATCTGAAAGCCTATATTAAGATATTCAGATACATTTGAAGATGAGTTTAAACCATAAGACTTTTAAACCTTTTGAAAAGTAGTTTTGGAAAATTTTTATCTTACATGTAGCAAAATAACTTTCCAAAGCTAACACTTTATTTATTTAAATGCTAACAAATATTTCCAAAGAATATTTTAGAAAAGAAGTCCATAAAAGTAGGAGTTTAGGATCAATTTTAAGGGAAAAGAAACCTCTAATATGAACATTTGCACCCAGAAAGCAATCCAATAAGAAATTCTGCACTCCAAAGCTACAGTGTTATGCACCATTTACCCAGTAATTCAACTGAACCTAAATTGGATTTAAAACACAGCTGTGGTTAGCACCTCCCTCCATACTGGTGTATACATTGATTTTGAACTTCATTGATGAAAGCACAATCTAAAGTCCCCCAGCACTTGAGAAAAACCTTACTCCATCAAAGTGTGGCAAGAATTCTACAACACAAGAGAATGTGAAAAATGCTCAGAGTAAGGCACACCTGAACCAAAAATAGCATAATTATTTTTTTAGAAGAAAATTTGATTCTTGTTCCTTTATAGGAATTTAGTGTGTTTCTCAGAGATAGAGAATGCAGGGAATACATCCTTCTCAGGGGTGCCTCTGTTTCATGTGAACATGACAATCTTGTCTTCAAGTTCAACTGATTATTAAAGCACACAGCACTATTTTAGCTGGATTATTTCAGGAATTTCTCAGGATGATTACTTTTTTAATTTAGTACAATCTTTGGTCCTAGACAATATGTCCTTTCAATCTCAGACAAGAATATAAGATTATATCAGCTTATTATGAGGTGTTGTAACTGGATTTCTCTTGCCTCCATTTTCCTACCTGGACAGTTATTAACCATGGCATCTGTAAGAAAGATCATGGTTGAATATACTGCATTCTGATCTGAAAAGGAGCTGGGAACACTATGCAAAGTCTGCTCTTATTCTGGCCCCAAGGAAAAGCTTTCTCTCTGATGACAGGATTATGAGCAACAATTTCATTCTTACTGGAAGGACTCTCTGGTTGCAAAAATTATATATGGTTACACTGTTATTTGAATATCTAGAACAAATTCTACCTAAAAATACACAATTTTTAAGTTACAAGCATCGTGCTAACCTCACAGCTCTATCAGAATGTCCTTACTCACCTATTATGTCCTATTTTATTGCTGCTTGATTTTATTTTATCTCATTTTATTGAGTGTTATATAAGCCCCTTGAAATCTTTCCTACAACAAAGGCATTAAAAAACAGATTGAGAGTGTACGCATGAAAATATTCAGTGACTTGAACCAGCTCAAGAGATATACTTACATTCTTTCCAAACTGCCCTCAGCAGTCCCCACAGGAAGCTTAAATTGACCACGGTAGAAATATGTACAACACGAAAATCAGTAACACCACAAATTAGACTTTCAGTTGTCTTGTAAAAAGAATGAGTGACTACAGTAGTCCTGAATGCATCAATATTTATAATTCAAAACTAAAGAATTAATTTTTGAAAGTAAATACTTTTTAGGTTGTTTAATTGGCTTTTAAGCAGATTTTAGCATGCATTTAGTGTTCATTGAGGTAAGTCAAATCTTTCTGTGGAAAACACTGGTAAAAATAACAGAACCTTCAGTGAAATTATGACAGTCATACTGAGCATGAAGAGATAAGGACTATTCACACAATTTTCTGCACGATCTTTCCAAAATCCAGAGCACACTAATGTAGTATAAAATTATAAATTATGACCATGAAGTTTTGTCAACTCTAGAAGTTTACAAATAGGTCTTTCTTTCAAATAAGTGAGCCTCCCACATTCATAACTAAATTTTCTCTTGATTTTCATCTGTTATAATATTATTCATTAGAAATAAAAATTTTATTTTGTTTTGGTGGGCCAATCAATCACCGATTATCTCAATACCATTCTCACTTCAGTAGGCTCCAAATCTCAAGCTGACAAACTCAAATTTAATGGAAAAAAAATCTTGATCTCTTAAAGTTCGATTGAGAATCTTTTTCCACCCCAACACCCTGAACCTGAATAAAAATATACAAGAGTGAAGGGCTTGAAGGACTCTAATGTTATTATCTACTTCTCTCATTTATTAAAACAAAAATATTTCTTAAAGCAGGTCTGTGACACAGATGAAAGAATACTGAGCTGCATATCAACAACACTGTGCAGACACCTAGATGGCCCTAGTACTATTCTCGGGCTGTAGACAACGTCTCCAACTCTACATGTGGGCACAGAATAGATGCCACCGATGTTTATTCATCTAAGATTTGTGCTCGTATCATGAGACACTGACTAGTCTCTAATTAAATTCTTCTCCACCATGAGTGTGCTTAGGTCAACCAGCTGTGAGACAGCTCACATGTATGTTGTTTCTCTTAATAAAGTACTGATATTGTTTCTCAAGTAGAAAGAAATGTACACTTCCAACTATTTTTCTTTAGAAGTAATGTGTACTGATACCATTCATCAAATGTGGCACGATAGAAAAAATAAGAACAGGTGCCTGACTCATCTGAGATGAGAATAGGCGGAGGCATAAGAACATGGACACAGCAGCTGTGGCTGAAAGGCCTGTGGTGACACATGTTGTATGTGTCTCATGTGTCTGGAAGGTTTGCAAAACAGCCTTGTTCTGATGTTCATCAATAAAAGTTCCTAAACAGTAGCAAAAATTAGAGCCATGAGAGGTAACTAAAGGTTACATCAAAAGAATGTGCTGGCAAAGCAACCTAAAAATCTTTCCCAGGTTAATCTCATGAATTGTTAAATAAGAAGGGAAATTCTTCCAAAAAGATCTTTGCTCTAAGTGTTCCTGCAACTATATCAGAATTTGTAGTGTGTTAAGTGTTATTATACCACAAGTGGCACTTTTTACAATGCATTGATTCTTTGAAAGAGCCAAACATTATTTAAAGTCAATTTAGGTAAGTAAACCAGGACACCGAAAACTTATGCTACTCAAAAATGTGATTCAGGAAGTGTCCTATAAATATTCCATTAAAATTTTGATTAGCTGAAACAGTTCTGAGTAACACACATGTTGGCTACTTGAAAAAAAATACACATCTTTCAATGTACGCTACACTGCATTTATCTTTAAAATGTACAGAAAAAATTGGAACTCTATTACCACATATCAACAAAAGTATATAACTGCAGACAAAATTTTATATTTTTTCATTCAGTATTAGCTACTTTAAATATCAAAGTATTATGCATTATACATAATACATAAACCGATATTTAGATATTCTCCACAATGAATTCATTGGTTAAATATATTCTGAAATATTTTATATTTTTATATTCTGATACTCTTCTGGCGTAAAACTTTATAACATTTTTCTGTAACATCAAAGACTTAATTTCTGAGTTACCTGATATATTAAAAATAATGTATTCCTTCCTACTTTTAATCCAGCTTCCTGGAAAGAACAAATTGAATGTCTTAATATATTAACTTTCTATGAAAATGCATGTACATTTCTCCAGTTTGGGGAACATATTTGACAACTTTATGAACACTATATATTTAAATGCTCCTAGTTGACATAACAGATTTAAGAGCTCCAAAGAGAAGAATTGAAAAGCATCTGCCAATACATATTTTTATGTAATTAATTTTTCTATTAAAAAGTTGTTTTGATCAAAGAGGATACTGCTTGTATGACTGAATTTATCATCACATTATTTTCATGGTAAGTAACAACCTATGAAGAGTTTAGAAGCAGTTGTACTTTTACATTTGGTCTATGACCAATGTTATTATTCAAATTAAAAGGTTTTATTCTCTACTTCCATTTTTGGATAGATAATTGAACCTAGTTATAAAGTCATATTTCCAATGAAAATTCACTCTACACCTTGACATTCTTCTTTTTGAATCTGTTGAGAGTATAATTGGAAGAAGGTTGAGGTTGTATTTTCTCTCGTTACACTTGAAGCACAGGATAAAGAGACATCTCTCATCCTGCAGTGAAAGATTTGCCCTCAAGTACATGCAGAAAAACATGAGCAGGTGAAAGCTGACTGGGACAGCCCAGGCCTAGGCAATCTGTCTAGTGATCAACCTGATTCTGAGGTCAAAAATAATACAAAACGATAAAAGAAAAAGTATTTTTAAAGTAATGAAGCATCTGAAGTAGGGTTCAGGAAAAGGCACCTAAATTCAATTAGGTTAGCAACGTTTTTCAAAACATTTGGGTTGCAATGGATAATAGAGTAGTCTGAGTTCAGCCAAATGTCAGAACCAGTTAACAAGGGCAAACTTCTTGTACTTTCTTCGACCAGTGAAAGTATAAAATCCTATTCACGACTAAATAAATTATTCAATTGAGCCTTAAATCCTTTTGATTATTCCCATATTTGCAAAGCATTTTGCTTAACAGCATTCAGGTTTCTATTCATTTCTAATTATTGAAATGTGGAAATTTGTTTTGCAAAATCTCTTTATGTAGTTCATAATAGACACTAAACTTTTTAAATTAATACTTTTATTATTGAAGAGGGGTTTAAAATCATTCAGGTGCATTCCTTGGTGGGGACTTCTAGTTTTGACAAAATATTTATATTTAAGATTTCACTTTCCATGAGAAACTGGTTAAATATTATTTTCCCTGGGCCACATTATATAGCACAGCTTATATTAATAAATGCAGAAAAATAAAAGATTCATATCAAGGAGTTTTGAAGCACTTCGATGAAAAAGACATATCTCAAATTACTACTTATGACCCCTTGGCTTGTGATCGTTTTATTGTAATTAAAATCTCCATGATAATGACTAAGTCTTGTATCTACACCTGTCTATTGAATGCATAAGATGCTAGTGTTGATTATGGTGGCATGCTAGGTCAATTGGTGCCAAGCCAAAGCAATCAATAGTGTTAAGAAAACATGATGAGGTGGTCATAAGGTGCAAACTCTCACTTTCATGGATGTCTGATCAAGTTCAGAAAATCTGTACACCTTTGAAGGAAGCAAACACTGCCACACAGCTTTCTCACTTGCCAGTGTTTAGCAACATATTGTTTGATAAATGCTATGCAAGTGTTTTCAGAGCTGTTCTGGAATCAGAGAGAAATAAATTTTGCAAGAGAAATATTCAGAGACTATGTTAAGTACTAAAATTATTTTGAACTTTCAGTATTTTTTCAAATTCACCAAAACCCTGGAGAGATTTTCAGTTGCAAAAACATATTATAGGTTGTGAAGAAACATCAGTACAATAAGATATGAGATGTTATTGTACTGACCCCCTTAAAGAATTTTGCTACCTTAATAAGCCAGGAACATTTCTTTATGTCGAAAGTTCTTCAAACTCTTTAACAACAACAGTGCAGTTATAGCTGTGTTATAGCAAACTACCTAGAGTCATTAGTTCTTTACTAACTTTTCCTCTGCGTCCCTCTGGGTACACTTCCCAGTGTACAGCAATATGGACAAAGGCAGAAACTACCAACCAATGGTCATTATAAGCTGAAGTGTGAGTTCAGCAATAGAAAGGCATGAAATACTGAGAGCCAAGGGAGTAATGCAAGTTATAGTCATCTGTGACCCATCTATTGTGACAAGCACTCCAAGATGCTCCACATTACATACAGGTAACCTCCTGTCACAGTTTTAGACAAATATCTTCTTAGAATTAAAGTCTCCTTCTCTGCCCCAGAAGAGACATGTCTGTAAATGATACAAACACAGCACATTTGCTTAGTAGTCTATGTACATCAATAATCTTCTGAAAAAAAAATCTGGGAAGATTCTCATAGGATCTACAGAATCTATGAGAGTGGTTAGTGAGAATCCATTGATAGATCCTCTTTGCTGGTTATCAACACATACTAAATAAAATGCAAGAAGTTTTAAAGGATTTAAGCAAAAGGAAAAGAATGGACCTTAAATACTATGTACAGAGACTTTTCTAAAAGCATTAGAGGAAAAAGGCACAAAGCAGTGAGAGCAGAATGTCACTGATGGTGACCTCCAGGTAGGGAGGGGAAGGAAATAAAACAAAGAGGACATACCAAGATAAAGGAGAAGAAAAGGATGGGTAGTTTTAAGGGAATGAGTGGAGTGTAATTTGTGACACTGTGACTTCTAGTGGGCACAATTCACAGTGTCTCAGAATTCTATGAGAGGTACCTTATGCGAATGGGTCAAATCTGATCTTCTAGCTAAAGCATGGAGCAAGAGGATAAAGCAGCACAGCTCTCCAGGGTGTGGAGGACTCCCTCCCACTGCATGAGATCTGATACATTCTTCTTGGCGCTTTGTGAAGGCAGAGCGAGCATCCATTTGTAACAACTTTGACATTGAGACTGCAGTGTTTGAGTTTGCCATCATCTCAGGACAGAGAACAGAGGTCGGCACTGTTAAAAATGTTAAACTAAATGTCTTTTTGAGTAAGCTCCATTCCCAGGACAACATAGTTTTTAACTTTCTCTCTCTCGCTCTCTCTCTCTCTCTCTCTCTCTCTCTCTCTCTCTCTCTCTCTCTCCATAGGGTCTAGCTTTGTAGTTCGGGCTGGGCTTTGATTTCAGCCTCGAACTCAACAGTCCTCCTGCCTCTGCTTCCCAAATGCTGGGATTACAGGGGTGAGCCACCACGCGTGGCACTGTGGTATGTAGTACTGATTGCTGGTGGGCATGAGTCACCATGCCGGGCTTTGCTGTATGTGGGTACCTGGATTAAACCTGGGCCCTTGCACTTGCAAGACAGGTGCGGGAACCACTTAACTAAATCCTCGGCCCCAATGTACTTTTTTTTTTAAATGTGGTAATAATATCCAGATGGTTCCTAAAGGAAGACGAAAGAAAATTTAGAAATCTGTAAGATGGCATGCCTAATGACCACATTTAAATCAGTGAGTAATGAAAGATTTAGAGTGCTTTTATTAAAAGATCTAGATTTTTAAATGAATCCCTGATATCTTTTTCTGTCAGTACTATAATGTCTATTTGACTATGTGTACAGAAATCTTTTATCAGACGTGAAACTGAAAGAAAAGAAGACATCAGGATTCTCACACAATGTGCAGTGGGTGGTCAGCACTTTTGAACCCAACATGACACAAATTCTTTAGGTTGCAGGTTTCCCCCTCCACGGAGTCCAAAGGTATTGTGTGTTATAACATGTGATATGTTTCGGTTTCCCACTTCTTCACTCAACAAATGCTGCTGATGATATTGGTCCAGTTTTTCAGTGGATGAAATAAGTAATTTTCAGAATATTGACATGAAGAAAGTGAAAGAACTGCTGAAAGCCAACAAAAATTGATGAATATGATTAGTCATACCCTTGAGAAAAATGATGATTCATGGAGGGGGAAAGTTGGGAAAATATCCTCTAATATATAGGAAATTCAATTTCAAAAGACAAGATTTTTTTGAAAAAGAATTCAAGCTGCATGCAAATCACTACTTCAGCATCACACTTGGTGAAAATAGGCAGGTGTTGTAAATAGTAGATAGGCAATGCACTAGATAGGGTAACTTCTCAAACCCCATATTAAACTACAGTGAGAGAATGAGGGGAATTATTATGGATAGAATTACACAGGAAGTTTTCTAGATTTCCAGTGTTCAAAACAGTGATGTGACTATTTCACTTGCAAAACAAAGGTGAAGAATTTCCAGCTATTTGTTAATAATAATAATAATAATTAATAATTAATAATAATGAAACAGAATGAGTATTTTTACATAGCAATTGAATTACAATTCCCTCCTTATCAGTGGTTTCTCTTTCTGTTTTTTTTTTTTTTTGTTACAGTCAACCACCATTGACAGGTATTATTTATTTTGACTTTTTCAAGAGAGAATTCTTATTCATACAATATGATTTTAGTATATTAATATTAATATAAAATATGTAATGTACAAATTTAACTATTGTTGGAATGTATGTACAAGAAAAAGTACTATATATATATATATAGTAGTTTCAGGAATCAAGGATATCTAGGATCTCATTCCCAGTAGACAAGGAGGAACTGCTATAAATTAGTATCATGAGAGTTCTTCATGCAACACTGAGGCAATCTTTGGTCATTATTCCAATTAAGAAATGATTTAAATTACCAGGGATGGTGGCTCACTCCTGTAAACCCAGGACTTGGGAGGCAGAGGCAAGAGGTTTACTATGAGTTGAAGGCTGAGCTCAGGGCCAGCCTGAACTACAAAAATGAAACCCTGTCTTGAAAAAAAAAAAAAAGGAATGATTTAAATTGTCATGGGAAAAAAAAGGGGAAACAAAGCTTATGTATAAAAGGAGTGGGACTTCTAGGGTAGGTAGAAGAATGGGAAAAATGAGAATCAAGTCATGTCATATTTTGGTACATATTGTCAGTGTTGAGTTTGATCATGATATGTATATAAAATGCATCTATTTCACAATAAAATTAATTGTTAAAAAATAACTTAGAAACCTCAATCCCTGCTTTAAAACTAGAGAAAAGGAGCTGTGTACCAATTACTCTTAAAGAAGCATCTTGCTCTTGAGAGTTTTAGAATCAAAAATAAACTTTTACATATGGGGGGGTGGTAGGGTGGGTAGGGATATGGGAAAAAATGAGAATTAAGTTGTGTCTTATACTGGTACAAATCCCCATTATGGAGTGCAATGATGATGCGTATATGTAATGTACCAATAAAGATTTAAAAATTAAAAAAATAAACTTTTACTCTATTTGTAACAAAGAAACAAAATCATGAAAATAATGCCTTGTATTTCAAGATGGCAGTGTTGAAAATAACATGGCTTCTCTATGAGACTGTATCGGAGCAAAGGACATTGTTGAAAACAAAGAAATTTCAATGACAGATGCTGCCTGTGACACACAAAGTTAATCCCAAGCACAGTGAACAGAACTTGACTGGCCTGGCTCAGGAGCAGCTGTTCAGATTCTCCAGGGATTCTCCACTTAGTGACTCTGCAGTAGAAATTCACCCATCATCAGGAAAAGCTTTGGATGCAAACCTATGAGAGAAAAACTGGCTATCAATGGATATTTCCCGTGTGTTTATTTGCTTGATACTGAATTTGTTGTTTATTTTAGTTTCACTGCTCTGTACTTTTCAGTTTATGAATGTTGTTCTCTTCTAAAGTCCATGTGAAAATGAAACCAGTTCTATTTTTAAATTTCACAACTGGATCAATGTAGTTACGCACACGCATGTGTGGAAGCCAATCTTTAATGCTAGTAACTGCATTTTTTGCTTGCTCATAAATTTTAATTCTATTCTAGAATTTTTAAAAATAAAAATCAAATTTGGTGTACTGATACATCCTTCTTATCGCAGCACTCAGGAGGCTGAGTTGGGCGGATCCTCGAGAGATGTAGAACAGGGTGGATGAGCAATACAGTGAGTTGGAAGCTAGCCTGAACTATATACATAGTGAGACTCTGTCTCAAAAAAATAATCAAATGTGACTTTTCCCAAAAATGTATATATACATACTGGCACAAGTGAAAAAGACAATGTATTCTATATATTACACATACACAGATTCATCTAGACCTAATATAGTCCAGGAGGACAACTTGACTAGCAAGATATGTTCTTATATGTTGTTTCAGTGTAGATTCATAAATAAGTTATGCTTGTATTAAATTAAAATCTATATAAAACATTTTAGCCAGATATATGGCAGACGACATGTATTATAATATGTGACTGATACAAAGAAGCATCATATATGTATTATCACACAAGTGTATACACATACTACATGTCTTCTTATTTTTATTAGGTATCTATTTTGATGCTATTCATTGAATCCAGTGTCTTTCTATCTGAAACTGACTACACTCTCAGCCCTAGAGCTCTATTTTTTAAAATATTTACAATAATAGCAATAATGAACATTGCCTTGTAAGTATTTTAATAGGTGTCTTATGGTTCTTTATTGATATATACATATGCATACATTTTACAAATTTGGAAACTTTGGGTTCAGAAGTTAAATTTGTTGTACACTTATGATGTAAGAAAATATTTTCTATTTTTAAATTAAAAGTACTATTAAGTATAAAGTTCTACAATGTTCCACAGGCATCATATTTTGTTCTTTATAAATCTAAAAGAAACAAAGATACAACCAATGAATATTTTAAATCTGACAGCCTAAAGAAATAAACTACAATGAAAACACAGGTTTCTAAAGCACAGAGGATTTTTTCTTGTAAAATGAACATATACTCTAGTGTCTCTTCACATTGCATAAATCTTTCACTTTTGTAGAATGTGTATAATTTAAAACCAACTAAAAATCTAGTAAAGAAATACATGATATAAAAACAGTATTAAATACATTCTAGAGAAAAACCAAATCAGTATCATAGAAGAACAAATGAAAATAACTTCCCAACATGCACAAAATAAAGTCATAAAATTTATCAGTATTTAAGACAGAAAATGATAATGTAACTAAGGGCAATTTTTGCTTTTTAATATCAAAGTAAGCCATCAAATATGTGGCTGAGAAATATGTTCTTGATTTCACCTAACCTATCATGTGGGATAATAATTTTCCATGTAATTATTTAGCGACATTCATCATAGGAAATGTGTGTTTAGCAAAGCGTTGAGGAAACTTTTTCCCATTGTAGTATCTTACAGACACACACACACACACACACAAACACACACTCATTCCCTTACATTGTCAACAGGGTGACTTACTGGAAAAGGATTTTCTCAGTCTTTCAATGGACTATTTATTAATTTTTACCTTTATGATATTTTTTATCAAATGTTTTCATGACACATGTATAAACAGTATATGGGTGTAACTTCCTATTTTTTGAAGACCTAAAATTCTGTTCTGTCGGAATTAGCCATCACTTGAAATTTATTAAAAATTTCCTGTAAAATCCCCCAGAGCATATGCCCTTCCTAAGGCCAAATCTTTAGCAATCACTTTTTAAAAAGTTTTTTCTAGGTTATGGTTTTAGTCAAGTTTCTTGCAGTTTTCCAGGGTCAATTCTGGCATTTTATAGTTCTCTTTAAAATTGTCTAACTTTAAATTTCTTCAGTATAAGGTTGTGATTGTGTTCTTTGAGAAGGGTATTTTAATCTCCTCTAGACCTGCAGTCATGACCTCCTTTTTTCATTTTGACTGTGTGTTTTTTCCTCTTTCTCTTTCCTTTGTGCCTTCTCCCTTTATTTAGCTCTTGATCATATTTGCCAAAGGCTTGTCTGTCTTATTGATCTTTTCAAAGAACTGGCTTTTCCTTTTTATTGGTCAATTTTGCTGTTTTTATTTGTATCCTATTATATTAATTTCTTGTGGTAAATGTATCAATTCCATCCTACTGTTGTAGAGTTTTATTTTATGGTTCTATTATTTTACTGAATTGCTGGTTTAGTTCACTTATTTCTGTTATCACTGCTTTTCATTATTAAATGCATATCTCTGTGTCTTTGATCTATGTTTCAGTTTCATGTGTAGCATTTCCCTCAGAGGGCCCAAGAAGTGAAGTATAGCGATTCAGACTTTGGGGTTCTGACACAGACTGCTTGAATTCAAATCCTAACTCTGCTATCTATTAGTTATGTGAAACTGGCACATTATTGAAGTTCCCTGAGTCTTTAGCTCAGAATGATAATAGTACTGGTTACATAAGCTGTTGTGAGAAGTCAATATGCGACTATAACACAAAATTGCAATGGTAATTCTACATCACGAGTAGAGAATAAAGAGGTAAATATTTTAATGTCAGTATTATCACATATATCTAAATAGGGATCTTCACTCTATTAAATAGAGAGTTACATGGAAGTAGTAAATAGGAGGTGGTTTTAGTTAGGGATACTTTGGCAACAAAAGTTTATAGTCATTAAACTTGAATATTATGAACTTATGAACCCGATTCTGAAACACTCTGAAAGCCCAGCTAACATTTGTGAATGTATGTCATGTCTTTAAAGGGATTTGAATATGTATGTAATGTGTGTGCACGCATATGTGTGTGCATGTAGTTGAGGTCTGTGTTGAATACTAATACTTAAGCTTAATACTAAGCCCATATGATCCAGCTGGAAGGTGGGACTACCTGGGAAAGCTGTGGCCTAAGTACTGCGGTGTCTTTTCTTGGCTTTGGCCAGTTTGCAGTAGTATCCACAAAGGCAATTTGTTTGTATTCTTTTCTGAGACTTGTCTCTTAAATTTTATTTGTTTTCTAACTTTCAGGACCTCATTACAACTTCTGGTCCTGTGCTAGAGCCTAGTTTTGCTGGGTTTGTTTGTTTTCTTGTTATTTAAATTTCATAGTGTTTCTATAGACTTGGAATAGGAGACTAAAATTGAAGTTTGTGCTCTATTTACTACCTTGATACAGAAGTTAGAATACATATTACTTAAATGTGTCTGATATAAGTCATCATTAAATAAAAAGATTAAAATGTCAAACATTTGTTAGGCATTCTTAATATGAAAAAGAAATACAAGTTAATAATATGAATGTAAAAGTAGTTTAAAGCTATAGTGACAAAAATGGGATGATATTTATTTTTTACTTATTATTGTATATATTTTGACTTTCTTAAAACTATTCATAAATAAAATTAAAATTTATTACATCCTTAGAAAGAAAAAGGTAAGAAATATGAGAAAACTTGACAGAAATATTTACACTGTGGCTTTTTAGAGTCTTCAGGATAGAGTTAAAGATAGACTATTAAGTATTTAAGATAATGATGTAAAATGGTTTTTCATTTATATTCACTGAACATTTACAAAATTCTTAATAGATCTTTGTAACCCTTCACTGAACAGTTTTAAAGTTTATCAC
Organism: Petromus typicus; assembly: GCA_004026965.1. Lineage (NCBI taxonomy): Eukaryota > Metazoa > Chordata > Mammalia > Rodentia > Petromuridae > Petromus > Petromus typicus. Next base: position 3,884 of record PVIR01014532.1, on the reverse strand, counting down.
ATATATTTTCATAAACTGTAGTACATTAGAGTCAACAGAAGTTACATGTCCAAAAGTATTTGACCAGACTCAAAATTAAACTTATTAATAGCATTTAATTCCTAATACTGAAGACAAAATTTATTTTCTCCCTTCATAACTTTTAACTTTAGGTGTGAAGCTGTTATGAAACAAAAATTGCTATGTTATCATGTAATTTTTTATGTCTATTTACGTACTAGTTAGTATGTAATATTTATTGATATGGCAGTAAAATCTTTCCTTTTTATTTATAATTATGTTCCACCTCATTTGACATAGTGTTGTCAATGATCATTTGTACATTTCGTTGCAACCAGACATAAAGATCTGAATTATTATAGCATTTTATATTCAATCCAGCAATGCAGGTGCTCCTCTATTTCAAAATGCTGGACAGCAATTGAGTCAGTCTTCACTATCCTATGTCCACAGGACAAAAAACATAATTTTTCATGGATTTTTAGTCCCACCCGTCAGCTCCTTTCTACAACCCACTTGACGTCATCAATTTTGACTGTCACTAGTTTCACATGTTGATGAACAATGTTCTTACGTATGTCTTTGTGGGCATTTCAACAGAAAATTTCCCCACTTATTTCTGAATTGTAAGAACAATAAACAGGTAAATACCCGGTCAAAGAACCCACAGACTTCAACAGCATAGTGACTAAATGAATGGAAAGTTTTTTTTTTCTCTAATTACAAACAAAGAATGGAGAAGTTACGAACAGTTGTGAAGCGTCAACTTTAAGTATAAATTGTAAAGAAAACCAGCTTCTTCTATAATAGTACTGTGTGGATGACACAATTTTGTGAATATAGTATCTCTAAACTTGGGTTAAGAAAAACCCTCAATTGAGAATCAAGAAACTGGAAAAGATGATCCAGCAGCAAGAATTCCTTGGTGCATGACTTTCCAGGTGCTCCAGGAACAAAGGAGACCAAAACAGATATCTTGATGCAACAGAAATGTATCATCTCGATATTGTGGGAAAAAGAGTATAATATTAAGCATGGGGAAGGTCCATGCTCTTTGTAGAGGCGTGAGAGAAGGAACACCTTCTTGCTTCTGTTTTCCGTGGTATCCCTTACCCTGCAGTGGTATCACTTGAATCTCTGCATTCCTTCACATGAGTTTCTCCCTTGTGTACCTGTTCCAGATTCTTTCTCATGAAAACACCAGTTTACACTGAGCAAAACTTACCTCAGTCTTCCTGATCTCATTTTAAAGTTGATTTCTCAAACACTTTATTTCTGAATTTATCACACTTACACTTAATGGGCAAGGGCATTTCAACATGTTGCTTCACAAAATACAGTTCACTCCATGATACCTGACTTATGCCTAAAACAGAGCTTGAGAGATGACAAATAAAGAACTACATGCTGTGATTAGTACACAGTATATCACCACTGAATATGAAGCAATGTGATTAATTCTCTAGTACCTTCCTCTAAATGTTATACAAACTGTATTTCAGTCCACTCTCGCTTACACTGTGTGTAGTTTTTCCACTGATCCGAAAATTTATTTAGAATTTTAAATATACAACAAGACATCTTTTCACTTCCATTAGGACATTTATTATACCAACAAGTTCTGAGCAAATTTCCATGATATTTGCTAGTGGTGGTAGCTCTGCCTCCTGTATCCTAAATGAATACTTTTGGAAATTCCAGTGTAAGTTAACACACATTCGAATGGATTTTTCTCTTTGAAAAATGAGAGTACTCATTCTTTATTTCTCCTAGCAGTAAAGTTCATCAAAATACAAGTATCATGTGCCTGAGGTTGGCAAATATATTCGGGAAAAAAGGAGTTTCTGGGTTCCATTTATGTACCTGGATTCAAAAGTTTTAAATCTATTTACTTTTTTGTTACAGTTCTTATGGCTTAACATGTCTTTTAAGAGATATTTAAATCTTTTGTTATTTTAGTCATATGCTTCCTTTTTATAATTGAAATCTTTATTGGTACATTTCATATACACATCATGATTGCACACAACAATGAGAATTTACACCAGCATATGACACAACTTAATTCTCATTTTTCCCATAGCCCTACCCAACCTACTACCCCCCACCCCCTATATACATAAACTTTCTTTCCTTTCTTTTTTGTTATAATCTCATTATTTCTTCCCCTTCACCCTATTTCACTTTGAGTATTTTCTATTTCACAATATATAACATACAATTCTAGAACTCATTTACATCTTTAATTTCTCCTACCAGAGAAAACAGGTTATATTTACCTATCTGTGACCTATTCATTTCACTTATGAGGATATCCCCAAAGTATGTCCATTTAGGTATAAATGATTCAAACGTCATTTTTTATGGCTGAGTAATACTCCCCTGTGCAGAAGAACCACAGCTTTCTTATCCAGTCTCCAGCTGACAGACATTTGGGTTGTTTCCAAGATTTAGCAATCACAAACGGAGCTGCTGTAAACACGGGTTCACATATGTCACTATGATATGATTCTTAATTCTTTTGACAATATACCTAGCAGAGCAATGGCTGGGTCAAATGGGACCTCCACTCCTAGCTGTCTGAGGAATGTCCAAGCTGATCTCCACAGGGGTTGTACGAGTCTGCAGTCCCATTAACAGTGGAGAAGGGTTACTTCTTCTCCACAGTCTCACCTACATTTGTTGCTGGCTAATTCTGAAATGGCAGCCATTCTTTGTGGATTGATATGAAATTTCAATGTTGTTTTCATCTGCATCTCTCAAATGACTAATGTTGTTGAGCATTCTTCATATGCTTCTTAGCTGCTCTTATTTATTCCTCTAAAAAGTATCTGTTCATTTCAGATGCCCATTTTTGAACTGGGTCTTTAAATTTGGGTGTGCTGATTTTTTTTTTGAGCTCTTTATATATTCTAGATAGTAACCCTTTGTCTGAAGTACAGCTGGTAAAGATTTTTTCCCATATTGTTGGTTGCCTTTTTGCTCTGTTGGTGGTTTCCTTTGCTGTGTCGAAGCTTTTAAAAGAATGAGGTCCCATTTGTTGATTTCTTCAGCCAATTCCTGTGCTATAGAGGTTTTGTTCAAGAAATCTTTCCCTAAGCCAATGTCTTCAAGAGTTTTACCGAACCTGTTTTGCAGCAGGTTTGGAGTATCTGTTTCAATATTTAGGTCTCTTATCCACTTTGATTTTAGCATGATGCAAGGTGAAAGAGCTAGGTCTAGCTTTAGTCTTTGGCAAGTTAAACCTCAGTTTTTCCAGCACCATTTGTTAAAGAGGCTATCTTTCCTCCATTGAGAATTTTTGACTCCTTTGTCAAAGCTGAGGTGGCTCAGTGTATCTGGAGTAGTTTCTGGACCTTCTAGTCTACTCCATCGATCCTCAGGTCTGTTACTTTGCCAGTACCATGCAGTATTTATCACAGTGGCTTAATAGTATAGTTTCACATCCGGAGTTGTAATATCCCCCACCATGTCCCTGTTGCTTAGAATTGCTTTGGCTATTCTAGGTCTTTTGTGGTTCTAGATGAAAGTTTGGATTTTTTTCTCTAGATATGTGACATATGCTGTTGGGATTTCAATTGGAATTGCATTGAATCTTTGTAGTAGTTTGGGGAATATAGCCATTTTGATGATATTATTTCTTCCTACCCAGGAGCAAAGTATGTCTTTCCATTTTTTTTATTTAAGTTTTTTTTTATCTTTATTGGTACATTAAATATACACATCATGATTGCACTCCATAATGGGGATTTGTACCAGTATAAGACACAACTTAATTCTCATTTTTTCCCATAGCCCTACCCACCCTACCACCCCCCATATACATAAAATTTGTTTCCTTACTTTTTTGTTACAATCTCAACATTGTCCCCTTTCACCTTATT
>PVIR01014531.1:0-34428 GCA_004026965.1 Petromus typicus | reverse complement strand
AAGGAAATCATATCTATGTGAAAAATTTCTCTGAAACTGACAATTCAAGATTCCCTAGGAAATGCCAGACATCCTCGGGAAAAGGTAGAACAATATTTGGTTATTTGTACTTCCCCAAGTGATCTGTTTCATGTTAAGCCACTCTGATAGTTATTAGTTAATATGTAAAGTAGTCTCAACAGGACACTGTAGAAACTGATGTTGGGATCCTCTAAAAGATCCACGTGGAGTTCAAGATACAATAAGTGGCTTCACAAAAGTTTCAATCCCCCTACATAAATCTGTGCCAGAAAAATCCCTATCTAGTACAAAGGGATATCAGAAATCATTATCCAGGAGTGAAATAAGGGATGTGAGAGGTGTGTGGACAGGCTGTGCGAAAAGTGTGCATGAAAAGAGTGCTGAGCTTGCCTAGCCTGACAAACCAACCGGTCAGAGGAAGGTGGAAGTCCAGGCTTCCTCCAGCCCTCAGCTCCACCACTTGTTGAACTCTGTCTTGAACTGAAGTATCTAACTTTGCCAAAGGACTGTGGTTAAGAGAGAGGATCACTGAAGTGCCTAAAACTGTGTGAAGTGACAGAATAGGCTGTATGAGTGTTGCAGGCATGGGGTATGAAACTCCTTGTCAAATAAGTAGGTCTCTATGTTGCTGAATCAGGTGTGATGCAGGTATTCATGATGATAGAGCAGCTGGTGGACTGATGGTAGATAAAGAGAGACTTATAACTTCACATCTGACTTCTCTGATTAGAAGTAACTAAGAGTCACCAATAAGAGCCGCCAGACTGGCTTAGGTCACTCCTCAAAATCTGCCCTTTCACAGCTTCCTACTCTACTAGTGCTAAGAAAACAAGGTAATGTTGAAAAGAGTTAAGTTCTCGTACTAGGAACTTATAAGTCATTAGTTTTCTGATTCATCAAAATGAAACCAGAAACTCTTCCAGACCATGAGCATGGTGCAGAGCCAGTGTGTAGGATAGAAAGAAGAAACACCTTCAGTTTGGTCCTTGAATGGTTACTCAAAAAACAGGACTGAGAATCTTTCTGGGTTGGTTCCTACAAATAGCCAGTAGCTTAACTCATCAGCTCCCGTTCTGTAGCTAGCCTTGGACTTTCTATTAGGTTCTTATGAAGCTCATATAAAATAGAGGAAGAAGATAGAGTCTGGCACATTGTAAAATCCAATAAGATGTGTGCATTTTTTTGTCATGGTACGAACACTGATTACTTAGTATGCATCAATCTTGCGTTAGACTACACACTCAAGGTGTTTCAAAGGTAAGCAGAAGGCTTATGCCTACAAAAAGACTTGTGCATGTAGCTTTGTTCATAGTAACTTCAAAATGGAGATAGCCCATGTGACTATCAATAAGTGAAGGAATAAAGAAGTTTTAGTTTTCTATACTGTAGATCACCACATAGCACTGATTACTGAAACAGATGTGTATATGCACACAGACACACATAGACACATGAAGATGAATTTCAAAAATATGCTGAAAGAGGCTTATGCAGAATAATATATAATATAGTTACTGTCATAACAGTGTACACTATACGATTCTAGAATTGCAGAAAGTTCTAGAATGGGCTAAAACAATCCTGTGGAGAAGCCTCAGAGGATTGATTACCTGTGTGTGTGCAGGTAAGATAGGAATTGACTAGGAAAAGCATTTACATTAATATTCTGATGAAGATAAAGCCTATAACTTTGTTAGGGATTGGTGTTACACAGGTTATCCATTTGTCGAAACTCACTGAATGGAAAAATTAAAAATATGTATGTTAATGTATGTTAATCTTACCTAAAATATATTGAACCCTACTTCATGATATGTATACTGGTGTGTTTAATGGTGACATGCACTGATTTCTAAAATACAGTAAAAACAGGATTGAAAAGGAGATGAATATGGATAGTTATAAAATATAGCACAGCATTAATTGAAAATTTAGATAGTGGGTACAAAGGTAGCCACTGTGCAATTACTTTAGATTTTTCTATTTATTTGAAAATACTCTTTAATAGTATGTTGTGAAGGTTCCTAACCACTCTCCCTTTCATTCTGCTAGGCAATTTTGAGATATTAAGAAAATTAAACTGATAAACACAGCTGCTAAGAGAACACATTTTTCAATACATCATGAAAATTGCATTGTCTACAAATCTCGCTCACTTGCTTTAATTACTGAAGAAGGTACAAAACTCTCTGTCAGTATCTCCATTTGATTTGGAACCAGATATTATTTTAATGGCCTTTAAGAAGATTTAGAGAAAATGGTTCCATTTTCTAACACAACAAATACAGAATTCTAGAATTCATGTATCCTTATATTAAAGGGATATCTGGTAAGCAATACTTGAGTAAAAATTTTGTGGGTTGTCATCTCAGCAGCTGGGAAGCTCTCATGGGTCTGTGATCCAGTCAGTAAGACCCTCCACTTCACTGAACCTGTAATGCTTCACGCTCATAAATAGGCTTCTGGTCTTTTATTCTCATCTACTATTGCCATCAGATAAAATGTACCACTAATATATTATATATAGAGAGGAATGTTTCACAGGAATGTTTTTTTGTCTCACTATGAAAAAGACAGCTGGCTTTTATACACCAGTCTCTTATGAGTCCAAATCGTTCTCCTGGGACCCACTCATTCACCATGGGGTCCACAAATCAGAATATGTGGCATCTTGTCAAGGCCCCATTTCTTAACTCTTTACTTCCCTCAAAGAGAAAAACAGAATGACTGGAAAAACTAAAGGTGATGCGTGCTGAGTTAGTGGAATGTAGAACACAGTAGATGCTCACCAAGAGCTACAAGTTGCACAAGCCGATGAGGATTCTGTGTCACCCTCTATGAGGAGTGGACCTCCTCTCAAGCGTAACACAACACTGCCTCTCCATTCCTTGTCTGACCTTAAGCACACTTGTCTCTCCTCAGTACTGGGGTTGGAATCTCTCACCACAAATGCTTAGGAAATCCTGCAGCCACTGCTCTTCACATCATCCCCACAAAAGCTGTGGACTAAAGCCACAGCTTGCCCTCCACTGTGCCCTGTTTGGCCACTGTCCACACAATGGGCTAAGGGCATCACTGCTGGATAAGGCTGTCGGTTTTCAGTCTGTTACACGCAGGCCTGTGACCTTCTTCCTTCTCTGGAGCTGGGGAATGCCACTTCTATGAATGTTAATTTATAACCAGCCCTGCTAGACAGGTACTAAAACAGTTAACTGAAAATGGGATATGCATTGTACTAATAGCAAGTATATATATTAAAAAAACCAACTGAGATCCATCAGTGTGCATTTAAATCTAAGTGAAATTCCATATGCAGAGACTGTGGAAGTTGCTCTTCCCAATTCATTTTTAATACAATTTCCACATTTTAAATTATTTTAATGTCTCACAATGCTAACATTCCATAAAGAATTTACTCACCTGAGATATGCCTGCCCTCTCTATTTGTTGAGGTAAATACTGATGTAATGGTTGGCAGAGAATTGCATACTCAAAGTCAAATTCAAAATAAAGGTCATCTAGTTGAGCTCTTAGGACATATCTGAGCCTCTGTCCTCCACACGGCTCCTGTGTAGTGTCTGCTTGATTTCTGAGACACCTCCAATGATAGCAAACTCACTTCTCTGCAAACGGAAGGGCACTGAGGCTGTCAGTAGAAGCAGACTGTTCACGACCATGAAGCATGATAGCACGAAGGATCTGACTATTATAGGTAAAGACCCTTTAAGGCTCTCTCTCTATCCCTTTCTCTCTCTCAATCTCAATCTCTACCCTCTCTCTCTACCAGGAGACTCAAGAATTCAAAACATTCAAGGCTCCAGCTCATTCAAGAATTCAGCATCCTAAGGATTGCTGAGACAGGGAACTTCCCACTTCTGTGTCATCTACTCTCCACCTGAGGTAACGCCCTCCTATGTCTCTGGTGGACACTCATGATTTGCTCCCCACCCCTGAAGAAGTGTACAGCCTGCACACGCTGGGACCTCCAAGATCACTGTAGATCCTACTCTACATCCTCCTTTGTAGATCCTAGGATCACCAAGATCCTACTCTGCCTCCTTGGCTCAGTTGCCTCCTTGGGCCCTTCCCCTAGACTCTCTCTTCCTTAACAGACAACCCCTAGGACATTCTCCATTGGGCCTACTGAACCTCTTGGCCTACGCTGAATAATGTCCCCAGTGCTCTTAGTCTCTCAGGGGACAGTCACACCCCTCTTGGACTCAAGTCAGGCCCATGTTTTCCTTCAAGATACCACTTCCACGTGGACCCTTCAGGAAGGGGCTCATGTCAGCGTAGTGCAGGGTTGGGGGACAGAGACAGAAGTGTTCATTTACGTCCTATCCATGGTACTAACCAACTAACACTCTTTCAGTCTATTTAAAAAGAAAGATGAAGAATAACAGAAGAGACCAAGACATGTGTATATTAGGAGGAAAGAATTTCAGGGAAGAAAGCAGTGTACACAAAGGCCCTGGAGTAGGAGCCACAAGAGCCTACCTGACGCTCCGTCCGAACTTGCTCTTTGTATGACTTTGCTGCTGTCTTCCACCACCTTCTCTATCGTACCCCTTCACTCACAAAGGACTTGGGAGCCAGGATCACAGTCCTCTTCCCCCCATCGTGCACAAGTTCCACATCTACACAGCAGTCTCTCTAGACATGCTGTTCCAGTGTCCTGGGCGACCTAGATCTTCACCAGCAGGTCACTTCAGTACTACATGCCATGGCTGTGCCAAGGTCATATTAGCACTGAGCACTGCACCAAATTGCTGATTCTTCTTCCCTGGATTATGGCAACAGCTTCCCATCCGGTCTCCTTTTCTATTTTTATTCTCTTACTGACAACTCTTGGCTCACTTAACTTTCAAGACAATCCTTATAAAAGGTAACATCTCTATTCTGCTCAAAATGCCTCACTGGCTTATCAGCTCAGTTGGCACAAACCCCAGAAGACTTATAATGACCTTCTAAATCCAACTTGGCCTCTTGCTATCTAAGCAAGTTCATCTTCTATCCTTTTTTCTTTTTTTTTTTTTAAATTTTTGAGACAGGGTCTTACTTTGTAGTTCAGGCTGGTCCTGAACTCAGCCTCAAACTCAGCAATCCTCCTGCCTCTGCCTCCTGAGTGCTGGGATTACAGGTGTGAGCCACTGTACCAAGCATTGTGGTATATGGTACTGATTGTTGGTGGGCATGAATCTCCAAGCCCAGCATTACTGTATGTGGTTACAGGGTATCAAACTCAGGACCTTTCATTTGCAAGGCAGGCGCTGGAATCACTGAGCTAAATCTCTGGCCCTATTTCCTTTCCTTTAGTTACAGGAAGAAAGAGGCTTTGGTCCCAGGAACTTTATACAAACCACTTTTTCCCCTGGAACACTGTCTTCCTGATCTCTCCATGGCTCATTCTTTTCATCCCTTCAGGGTTCCAGGTGAATGTCACTTACAGGAAGACTTTCTCTTTAGACTCTGCAATCCCACCCAGCCCCTATTGCCTTACTTGACTCTCTTCTTTTCTTCATATCACTTCCCCCATTAGACCTGCTGCTTATTTTGCTCATCAGCCTTGTTTACTAATTAGCTGATGCCTTCTACCTCCAATAGAATGCAAGCCCCAAGAGGGAAGGACTCTGCTCTAACATTAAGTATTTCTCAGGTATTATTTATTTTAACCTATTTAGTTGATACACTATCATCACTGCACACTTTGGGAAACTAAGTTCTCAGTCCAGCTGTGGCCTAATGGACATGATACAAATCCCTCTTAATAGCAGCTCCTACAATTCCCCTTTAGCTCACCCTTTAAATCTCTTGCATGTGAACCAGGGATTTAATTCAGTGGTTCCAGTACCTATCTTGCAAGGGCAAGGTCCCAGGTTCAATTCCCGGTAACCACATACAACAATACTGGTTGTGGTGACTCACAGCCAGCAGCAATCAATACCACATACCACAGTGCCAGGCGTGGTGGCTCAAGCCTGTAATCCCAGCACTCGGGAGGCAGAGGCAGGAGGATTGCTGTGATGTGAGTTTGAGGCTGAGCTCAGGGCCAGCCTGAACTACAAAGCTGAGACCCTGTCTCAAAAAAAAAAAAAAAAAATCACTTTCATGTGTCATCAACTGAACATCTCACCTTCTCTGTTCATATCTGCTAGGTAGTTAGCTCTGCTGAACTGAAGAGGAAAGAAATAATCAAATCCTCAGATTGGACCATATTTTTAATTTATTTATTTATTTTAGGTTTTTTGAGATAGGGTCTGGCTTTGTGGTTCAGGCTGGCCCTGAGCTCAGCCTCAAACTCACATCATAGCAATCCTCCTGAGACTGGCCCATATTTTATGTTCTGTGTGACAGCGTCGTATCTTAATGCAGATGGGCTACTCAGTCCAGTACTAATTTAGGTGTTGCTGAGATGAGACAGTCCTTTGTTGATAGGGCTGGCAATTACAATCCATTGGTTTTAAGTAAAAGAGGTATTTTTGAATGTGCAAGTGGGCCTCATCCAATCTGTTTGAAGGCCTTAAACAAAACAAAACAAATCTGAAGTTTCCATAAGGAAAACATCTAACACAAGACTGCTGCATCAGCTGCTGCCTAACGGCCTGTCCTATGGATTTCACACTCAGCACACACAATCCATCCATTTAAATAAACCCATGTGTGTATACAGTGCCAGTGGGTATATATATATTACTGATATATATTACATATATATTACTGTATATGCATGTATACATCCATGTGTACTTATGTAGTCTTTCTCTCTCCAGAGAATTCTGACTGATACATGATACAGCCTTCAGTCTTCACCAAGTCATCACTGTCTTTTACGGCTCTCCCACTTGTTACTGGTCAGCTTTACCTCTCACCCCCAGACCTTCAGCTAGCTGTTCAAGCTCCCACCCACCCACCAGGCAGGCCTCTCTTGGAACAGGTGGTTTTGTTTCAGTCTCATGAGGATTTTAAGGGTATGAGGCTTGAATGCCTATAAATTCTAACTTCACACACACACAGGCTTCTCTTCCTGAAGCTATCCTTGCCTTTTCCTCTCAATACTGCTCATGAGCCCCAAAGGGTTAAACTCTTGTACCACAGACATTTTCCCCTGATTTACTACAGAAGATGGGTGCCAGGTCCAAACAGAACTAAAACAGACACGAGTTGCCTTGCCCAGCTCAGCCCGCCCCTCTCCCCTGAAGAACTCACTTCCCTCCCATTGGGTTCTGTTAACACTGGCAAAGTGCTATCCTGACTCCAAGACCATCGGATGGCAGACAGCTCAGGATGTTTACTCATCACATACTATATCCCTTGAACCAGTGTTTGGCTTAAAGGATTGGCACAGGATGTAACTCACATGGGTCATGCTCCCAAATCTGCCAATGGCGGTATACACTGTACCACAATAAAAAATCAGGACAACAGATAAACAGATAAAGGGAAGGAGATAAACATTATGATCGGACAAAGTTCTAGGAATTTCTGAAGGAACTATTAGTCCCAGTTCACTCAGCCACAACATCTATGCTTCTTATTTAATTTGGTCTGTGTATCTGTCCCTCCCTTACTAAAGTCCTAAACATCATGGGAACAAGTTTCCCAGAAATATGGAACAAGGATTCTACGTGGCTCTGTCAGTCATTTGGTGGGAGAGCTGGGGTCAGGATCAATCCTCTGATATACACATATGTGAGTGTGGTCAACAGCACCACTGCAGCCCAAGGCTCTCAGAAGGACACCAGGGATAACACCATATGAGGCATCAGCTGCAGTCAGCACCGCAGCCTGGGAGGGAACACGGACACTGAGCATCTTCAACCACCACGAATGATCTTCCCCCACAGGCTCAAGATGACCTGGGTTGGGGGAGAGGGGCACAGGGCCTGGTCCTTGAGAGAAATCAGGAGGATAAGCAGCGGACGAGAGTCAGGGAAATGACTGTTTAGCACTTAGTGTGAAAGTATATGGATGCTCCTGGATTATAAAATGTTTATAATTCCTTACTTTATTATACATTTTCAAGATACTACCATTGGGGAAAATTGGGTTGAGAGTACAGGACAGGATCTCTATTTCCAGTAAGTATATCTGTGATGATCTCAGAGGGAAGGAGGAATATTAAATAAGGAGGAACTGTAGGAAGGAAAAGTGCAAAAGGAAGGGACGTTCCCTGTTCTCCTCCTAAATTTAACAGCGCCAAGCCCATCAAGTTATCCTCAGCAGAATTGTCAGTCTTTCTCGTCTTTTTATGCTGCCTTGTCTGCCTCTTTGTTCAGTCCTTCCTCTTGTCTATTCTACTTTCAGAATACCTTTGAGCTCTGTCCTGCCTGACTGTTCCCAACTCCTGCCTCTGTCAAATTCATCCTGCCACTCAGATTGTTGCAACAGTGCCTGGAGGATCTCACTGCCTCCAACCCCAGCTCTGACCTCTACTTCTGCTCAACTGAAAGAACCACTTTTCTCAAATACATATGTTTCATCATGCCTCTGATTAATACCCTCCAATGGTTCCTCCAAAGGAAAGATAAGGAAACATTAACATACCAATCTACTGTTGTATTTTTATATGCATTTTTTTGGGGGGGAGGGGAAGAGACAGGGTCTCACTTTGTAGTTCAGGCTGGCCTTGAGCTCAGCCTCCAACTCACGTAACAGCAATCCTCCTGCCTCTGCCTCCCCAGTGTTGGGATTACAGGCGTGAGCCACCATGCCTGGCACTGTGGTATGTGGTACTGATTGCTATCAGGCATGAGTCTCCACAACCAGTATTGTATGTGGTTACCGGAGGATCGAACCCAGGCCCTTACCTTTGCAAGACAGGTGCTGGAACCACAGAGCTAAATCCCTGACCCTTTACATGTGTTCTTTCAGTTACTTGAAATGCTGTTTTTTCCTGGTCATGCACATCCACCAAGACTCAAATCAAATCTCCTCTTACAGGTTAAGCTTTCCTGGTACACTCATGCAAAATAGGTATGCTTTCTAACCTCAGGCACTTGTGTCTTTCTGACTATTGGTTCATGACTTATTTTTCTGCTCTCCCCAGTGAAGTTCCTGGCTCATTAGTAGGTATTTGCAAATATAAGTGGACTTGACTTGTGATAGTTTGACTTGATGCTTTCAACTTTAATGGTGCAAAAGTGATATACTTCAGACAAGTCATATTTCAAATTTTGATCTTTTTCTGGCTATATATATGCACTACTGTACTTTCTCTTGTGACACTGAGCAGCACTGATCAGCCATGAAGATTCAGAACAGCAAACAAAAGAGACTGAGCAGGCTGCATTGCTAGGCTATGATGTTCAGGGGATTAGATTTGCAAATGCATTCCCAACTCATGATATTTCCAACTTACGATGGGTGACCCCACCATAAATGCAGCACTTGAAATTTAATGACTAGTATTGAGAAGGGGTTCCAAAGCTTTAAAAACCTTTATTACCTGAAAACACTAGATGAGAAAATGAAAAAAGAACCAAGGTGTTCACTAAAGCCATCCTATGAAAATGAAGTGAGAAACAAGATTCACTTTATGTCACTTTGATTGAAAATACACATTTCAATATTAAGCCACACAAAACACCTTCAGGTCTCAAATCCCTTTACAAACATGACTGGAAAATCATTCCATTGGGAGAAATTAGTGGAAGTTATGAATGCAGTTGGTTAGTCTTTAAAACATGCTTGTTGAGCCCTAAAATGTATGAGAATGACCTAGGAATCCTGTTAGAATGATTCTGACCCAGAGTGTGGCCTGGGATCCAAAGTCTTCTCATCTTACAAGCTCCTAACCCACTACGTCCACTAGTCTACTCTCACGAGGAGGCTCTGCAGACTCTACAAATGATAAAAGTAGCACTTCTGGGCCTCCTACTCATGATATTCATAGCTAATAAAAAAATTTCTTCTTTTCCCCAGAGACACCTCCATACAAACATGTCCAGTATTGTGCCCTATAGATGCCAGTTAGAAGATAAATTGCATTCTTTCTTTGGTGTACACTGATATGCTATCTAGATTCTAAAATCTTAACATCTTATAAAATATGCTTAACAAGAATATACCAATTAAAATGCTCCCTTCTTAAAAACAGTATTTTGGGAGACCAAATTACAACTTGCTTTAGGAACTGATAAATGTCTAATTAAAAATTATTCCAGTGGGATTTTTCACTTTTTTCCCTTTGAAATTTCAGGCATTGAAGTTGGTTAACTTTGGGGGAAGGTAGTATTGGCTCTGGATTTGGATTTTTATTTGTTCTTAAATGTTCAGGCCAAAGTGAAAATTGTATCTAAACATTCTTGAGTCAGAAATTTGCAAGAAAACTGGGCTGGATTCATGTACAAAGTGCATGAACCTTTTGACTTTAAGATCAGCCACTAGAGCAGCCCAAATCCCAAATATTAATGTCTATAAGCACAAACAGACATTACAAAATCTAATTTATAAAAAGAATCTATACATCCATTTGGACACTTGTAAGTAAAATGTGCTTACAAATACTACAGAATATTAGAGCCCAGTCCACATGATAAAAACAGATGTAATTTACTGAAATAGATATATAAAATATTTTAAGTGAAGAAGTCAGATTTGTTTATTTTAATACGGAATTTTTAAAAAGTGTATGATGTTTTTTAGAGGAACACACTTGGCAGCATTAAGATTAGATGTCTTTGATAGTTGTCTTATAGAATATTTGATGCTTCTTTTATCCAAAATGAATTTTTTTAAAATGTAATTTATCATATACTGAATCCAAGGCCATATCCCTAAATTAACTCAAAATCACCAACCCCACAAGACAGACACTATTGTCTTCATTTTCTATGGCAAAATAGCTCAGGTCTGGATGTAAGTCAGGGGCACTGTGCCTGCCCAGCAAACACAAGGTCCTGGGTTCAGTTCCTGATACCAGGAAAAAAAATTTTTAAAGTCTTAGAGAAAAATACAGAGGCTCAGCTGATTGAGGGCCTCATGACATTAGCAGGGAATAATCCTATTAGTTCATTAAACACGCCATTAATTAGGGCTCTTTTGCTACATATAACTTGCCATCCAAGACAGGTAACCTCTAATATTCTTGTGGGGAAGCAAATATTTCTGTGACAAGTCTGACATATATATAGGTCAGAGTCAAGTCCCCACAACTGCTGAATTCCTTGTTTTCAGCCATTTACCCCATTCAAACTATGTCTTTTCCTCCTTGCTGTGGGTGCATGAGAGGTAGGGTCACTGGAGTCTCCAGACTGCAGATTGGGGGCGTGGTCTAGGTTAGGGATTCTGAGCTTGGCCATCATGGACCTTGGTTATATAAAGCTCCAGAAATAAAACAAAATTTTACACATTGATTCATCTGCATTTGTGGAAATCCAGATCCATGCCTTTTATCAGAGTCTTCAAATACAAAGTACTTTGAAGGGGAAAAGGTAGCAACTTGGCAGTTTCCTGGGACAACCAGTTAAGCAGAACCTCTGCAGAGCTCCTTACACAGAACTCCTGAGTTTCCTTATCACCAGTTCACAGGATGTTCCCCCGCATCTTGTTAAGTTTTGTGTTACTGAACCTTGCAAACGAAGATCCCCCGTAAACAAACACTGGGATAGGAATCAGGAAGTTCTGCAAGGCCTGTCCCAGGAACTGCCCAGGCCTATCTCTTCTGTTTTTACCTATGCCTTGCCACTTTGTATTGGCTGCATAATAAAAGAGCTGTTGGAAGACAGCTCGGTGGTTCAGTCCTCTGAGTCTGTATTCCCTGCTGGAACGCATCCCTGAGTGCCTCGTTTCCTTCTGTGATCCTGGATATTACATCAGACTTACACCAACAGTACTCTAGAAAAAATTATGAATTGCTGAAATATGAATTTTCAGTAGACGAAATGAATTTGAGTACAGCCATGATTCTTAGATGTGTAATAAAAATATAAAAATTATTTTACATAGCTCTCTCAAATATACATAATTAAACAAGACCACATAGAGAAGCAAAGAAAATTCAAAACCTCTATAATAAAAAAAAATTACTTGTGGCAAAAATTATAACTTGTGACAGATGTAACCACCTCACAATAACTTAGAGGGCAAAAATCCCAATAAATACAAATAGTTTCTCTGTATTTCATTACCAACTACTCTGATGTCTCTGCTGCATGTCCCCTGAGGTGGCTATTGGACTTCAGTGGGCCTAGGAGGAGTCCAAGGTGCTCATTAACTGTGCAGGTCCCCAGCCCCCATCCTAGAGGTCCGCAGTGTAACCTCATAGCTGCAGTTTTTATAAACCTCCAGGATCAAGCTGATGCCAGTGATTTTTCCATGGCTTGTGGAATAAAGCTATCTTAGTGGAGTCTTTCTTTTCATTGCAAAACTTTCTTCCAGGTGAGGTGGAGCCATTGCTTTTCCCTCTGGAGTAAACTACCTCTTCTCCTGAAATGTCATTTGACTCATCTGACCCTGTGAATGGATCCTGTCTAATACTAGACTAGGTGGTGTCACCCTGCCTCAGTTATTTCCATCAGACTCCCCAGACTACATCCTTGTGAATGGCTTTTAAATGGTCACATCACCATGAACCACAGCCAATGTGTATTCTAAGCAGAAAGATTACTTAACACACTAATTAGAAGTTGAACACAGATTTCTTCACAGCCTTATCACAGACAGGGACTAATGGTTGTAATAAATGAAAAGTTTAATACAATCTATTAGAGGCGACAACTAGAGGTGTGATCAAGACACAGCTAATGAATCTGCTAATTGAACTTCAATGCTACACTCCAGTTTGGTTTGAAACCATTACAAGAATCTTTAAGAGACTGAATTACCTACAAGACAATGAGGGGCTCAGGTGCGAGGCTGCCCTCCTAGCTCGCAGAGCCAAAGCTGGCACAAATGGCTCGGAGGCTTTCCTCGTAGGGCTAGGAGCCTGACCATTTGTTTGCCAAGTTCATGGTGAAGCCTAATGAGAAAGTTTCCTCAACAAATCTGAATTCTTGAAGTCTCTACTGAATTTTAAGAGGTTTTAATTAGCACACAGTTAAGCCTCATTAATTTGGATTCCACAAACATAAAATTTATCATAAGTCGATGAGAAATCACCATAAAGTTGGGCTCTGTGACATGAAGCAAGACTTCTTGAAGCAAATTAATGAGATAAACAAAACTGCTCCACAAATAACTTCCATGAATACTGTTTCAGAGCAAGAGGAAAATTTGGGGATCATTCAGTTGAGATGATTTGTTTGTAGTTGTATCCATAGGAAATAACATCAGCACTTTAGGGCTGCCATCTTCTAGTCCTGAACTGTCTTAATCCTACTGATCATTACTGATAAGATATGTCACTCAGGAGCACATTTTATTGTGCTCAGTAAATATTTGTGAGTCAGCTGGATAGAACCTGGGATTTCTGCAAGGACACCTAGCAGCATGAGGTTTACAGATTCAACCTGGCTGTTCTGGATTTATATCTTGCTGATATGTTTGTCACAGCACCCTTTAGCTTAACTGCATGCAGCAGTGATCCTAGTCTATAAGGCTGAGGGTTTGGGGATCCAGCTGAGTGGATCTACCCCACCCTATACTCTGCTTTGTGTACTCCTGCACGCAGTGAATACCACTGCTGGAATTATATTTATGATAACTGTGACGATTTGGGGGTTCAAGGAGGTACTAAAATGTCCAACAGGAGATTCCTAGCAGGTGAGTGGATTAGTTGCTCAGGTAGCTCCTAAAGTACCATTTAACTGGAGAATCCCCTGGTCTGGGATGTGGCTCTCATCTACACAGACTCCAGGCCTGGTGTGCCAGTACAGCCAGAGCAGACCAAAGCCTTGGAGTGGGAATGGGCATTTATGTGAACCAAATTCAAAGATGTTGATTAGCAAAATCTTATATATAAATTCATTTACTAGCAATCGGCCCACAAGACTGATGTCAGTAGAGTGGTTCCAATCACACTGCCATACCTTTAATGGGAATCAATTCTATTCAGCAGACTGCTCAGTGACAACGAAAGTACATCAAGAGTAATTAGAAATATAGAGGGGAGGGAATGAAGGGTGGAATACAAGATTGGGAAAAAATACGGATTAAGACATATCACATACAGATTCTCAGTGACGAATGTGATAAGAAGTTCCATAGAACATGTACCAATAGACTCAATAAATTAATAAAAAAGAGTAATAAGGAATAAATTTCTATCATATATCTCCAGCAGAGGTAAAGTGGACTGTTACCTGCCTATTTTACATTGAAACATTCCTTTCTTTGACCTGTCAGTACCTCGTCCCTTTTGGGGTTGTAAATAAGTAGGATCGATGAAATTGACTCCAATTCCCAAGAAGGGACCTACCGGCCTATGCCAATTAGCACACAACCCTGCTCTGACCAAACTAACAGGAGAAACCATGGGTATGGGATCTAAACTGGCTCATCAGTGAAGCCTACAGCGTTTACATTTTCTAGGAGAAAACTGGTGCTTTTTATATTTTTGCTACATTTTTGCCCCTTTTCTTGGTCATTATTATATTTGGCTCAATCAAATAAACCATGATTTAAATCAATTAGGTTCCATTTTTTCTCCTCCATTAAGCAATCAAAAGAACAGTACTAAGTAACTGATTGCTATCATCTGTTCAAAGGCTTAACCATGTTTGATCTAAGTTGCAGCAATTCTCCTGCCCTTTCCTTCATGAACATGAGACGAAACTGTAGAAGTTTCTGAAACTCTAGAAGTTCTGACCATGGCCAGCCAACAAGAAGGAAGGAAGTACAAGAAGGAAGGATAGCTCTTAGAATACTCAAATTATTATTGTCATTATTTTAGAAACAATCAGCAGATTTACACTTACTGTTTCATTAGCTAGGTCACGTGGACACACTGATAGGCTAAGAAGTTTGGGAAATGTATTTTCTCAGTTGAGGCTCTTGTTAGGAAGAAATCTAATGGATAGCATTATGCAGCTTTCTGTAGATATAAACTGCAATTAGCATAAGAAATATTGCAATATTTATAGCAAAATAATCTAATTTAAAGCTTATATTAATGTTTGTTGTTTGAATAGCAATTCAGCTTCAGTTAGAAGGATATTTTTATTTCAAGATATGACTTTATGATTAGCTCAGCAGTGGACCTACTGGGATTTGACATCAGATAGATGTATGAGGCAGTGAGGAGGGCTTAGGAGTGGGTGATGAGGACCGATGCACTCTAAGCAGCCAGGCAAGGCCTTTATAGGGTCATCAGACAGGCTTTGTCCTGGAGAGGAGGAAGGCTGCTTGTGAGGTTAAGAAGATTCAGAGGAGGAGGAGGAGCCAGGGATGAGTCATCTGAATTCTTTCAAAGGTTCGTTCTTGAGGTTCCATTCTTTTCCTGTCAATGCCCTATGTTTCCCTTACAGGAGCTAGCAAGTCTGTGAATTCAGCCTGTAATATAATTCAACGATTCACAGCATCAGAGCACAAGGAGGATGTTCAGCTTCATCAACCCCGTGGCTATAAGAAATGATGTTTTTTTAGGCCAGTCATAAATTCCCTTGCTTTGTCAGCCCGCACTGAGGCAAGAATTTGAAGCCTAGAGAGACTATTTTCTGTTTCTTTCATTCAGCTTTCTACAGCCAGGATGGCACATTTAGTTAAAATATTATATGGAGCAGCCACTTGCATTCAACAAAACACTGCCTTCAGCCAGCACTTGACTCCAATGAGGCACAGCCTGTGGTTAAGAAAATGCTTCGCTCTCCAGGCCTGCAGCCCAAGTACACCAATAATGAATCTCAGCTCTCCATTCCCCTGACAGTTTGTTATGTGCAAACACTACCAGCACCAATTTCTATTGTTAGCTGTACTTTAACTAGGATACACTGAAAGGGACCATAAAGGACAGTAGGTGACTGACAGAATCCCCAAGAGGGACTGGGAAACTGGGAACAACCAGAGAGGACAGAAATAGTCACATCATAGACTGACGCCATATTGATGCACAGCATGTGACGCAATCCTGCTTGGTTCCAGATGCTAGGAAGTCCATCACAACCACCACGGGAAGTCCATCCAACACAGAAATATGTTCTCCACAGCCACTGGACATGAAAGAGAAAGAACGTAGGCCTCACTGCTGCTGGTAAAGACATGATGAACATGAAGAAAGCCAGAATTAGGTTAAAACTGATTTGGGGAAATGCTGAGTACAAATAGAAACAAAATTCTTGAAATACAATTGCTCTCTGCTGGACGAAAGGACCAAAGGAGCTGGAACAAACCTATGAGCATGGGTTTTTCCATTGTTCAGGAGGTGCCCTTGAATGTGACTGCCTGGTATCGACAGCACAGAGACCAAATCGGTTTACAAGATACAACTAACTGTGCAGACATTTAGGTCAACGTTTTGAAGGAGGGGATTCTTTTCCCTGCACAGCGCCTGAAAGAGTACTACATACTGGTGGCTTCTTATGCTTCTTCCCTGTTTGGTGGGCTGCTTACTCTTAAACTTTAGAATTGGAATGACGGGGGAATATTCATCTGGAAAAAAAATGTCATTTACTTAATAACATGTACACAAGTATTCTAGATGGACTCAAGATTAAATACAAAATATATAAATATATAATTTTAGAATAAAAATTTGACATTTATACATTATGACCATATAATAAGATGGAAGATCCTAGATCACAAAAGGAAGACAAACATTCAATTTTTTAAAACCATGGCAGATACCAAATCAAAAATCAAACAAGACTGGGGAGTTAGCTCAGTGGTTCTGGCGCTTGTCTTGCAAGCACAAGGGCCTGGGTTCGATTCCCCGGTAATCACATACAGTACTGGGCATGGAGACTCACCCCCAGCAGCAATCAGCACCGCATACCACAGTGCTGGGCATGGTGGCTCATGCCTGTAATCCCAGCACTCAGGAGGCAGAGGCAGGAGGATTGCTGTAATGTGAGTTTGAAGCTGAGCTCAGGGCCAGCCTGAACTACAAAGCGAGACCTTGTCTCAAAACAAAAACAACAACAAAAAACAAAACAAAACAAAACAAATCAAACAAGAAATAATAGAACGGGGGATTATTTTCAAAATACATGACAAAGGATTGACAACTCTAATATACAACATTTCTAAAAATTGAGAAGAAAAAATAATCTACTTACCAGGAACAAAGGGCAAAATATTTGAATATTCAGTGACCGAAGACAGTATATAGATGTACAGAAAATATGCTGAACCTGGCTCATATGGCAACAAGGAAATACTCTTTAAAATCTTCACAAATATTTAAAAACTGTAACACTCAGTGTAACAAAATACACTGCTAGTGGGATTCTGCAGTCAACTCTCATTCTTGTTGGACGCCACTTTTACCCATTTGCTGAAATTTACTTGTAACCTCAAAATCAATTTTTGCAGCACTTTGGTGGTCTTTTGGGGTCATTCATGGACATGCTTAGAATGAGAAAAAAATGTGAGTCATTCAGCAAGCATGCTCCCAGGAGAAATAGGAAAGGTGACAATTTACCTTCTTGTTTTAGCTCTCACTACCAAAAAAGTGTCCTTTTTATGGTCGATTTAGTGCTGTATTTTCTGCTTTTTTGCAGCCCCTCATGAGTCTCTTAGGCAGGTAGACTTCTTAGCATGCTCTGGGGTGACACCGACAACACCCAGCCATGCTCCCTCTGGAAACACAGCTCTTTGAACTTCCAAAACATCACTTCCTACCACCTTGATTGGAGTTTGGGGTGTTCTCAAACTCAACCATGCCTTCATCTATAATCTATTGCTTTCCCACCACAGATGGCTAATGTCTCTACTGTATGTAGATTTTATCTCATTTAATTCTCAAGAGGCACTTTGATTTCCTTATATTTAAACTGTTAGAGGAAGCAGTCTGCTGCCAGCCCCATGAACTAACAAGTTGGTACTTTTCTTACATATGTCCTTACTAGAAGAGGACAAGAACATTGTAAAATGAAACCCTTATCCTCAGGGTGACTTTCTGTCTGTATGTGTATTTTTATTTATCCATGCTGTTATGGCTCATTTCTAGATGTCTCCCAAAGCCTCATGCAGTCATAGATACAGCTTTTTCAGAAGTGGCTGGGATTGATTCATGGTGCAATGTTAGGATCAAAAGTGCTAGGGTTAAGGGCATGAATCTACCTGCCGTAAGTATCCTAGATAATAAAGAGCTGCAGTTGGCCCTTGTTGCTTTGCTACCTACCTTCTGCCACCATGGACTCTTTCTCCTCTGTGATGCTGCCCTCCACAGAGCCAGCCAGTTATAAACTGAAACTTCTACAAACTGTGAGTTGAATAAACATTTGCCCCTTTAACTTTGGGTATTGAGTATTTTGTCTCAGCTATGAGACAAGTAACTAAGACATATGAATCATATATTGTGTCCATATTATATTTACATATATTCATATATAGCCACACATGCATTTGTAAGTAATTCTCTCCAAAAACAAATACATCCTCATCTATGAAATTATCAAAAAGAATCAGGAGGATATTGCCAAAAATAATGTTTATGTGTCTCATCAAATGTACAGAAAGAAGAAAGCAGAAACAAAAATCAAGAGAGAGAAAAAGAGAGAGAAAGATAGAGAATGTGCTTCAGTGTTTCTTAAGGGTGATTCCCTCTTCAATATTATTTTTACAGATTCATTATTTCACCAGAACTGTTCCCAGTCCACAAGTATCACTTTGAATTTATGATAATTATTGTTTCTTTAGTACCAAAATTTCAAGACCTGCAATTTAATATGCACACATTTGCATTTTTCTTTTTGTGTGAGTGAAATGATCTTTAAATATCTTATGATATTTTGTATTTTAAAAGCTTAGGAAGATTATTTTATGTGATAGGATTCCCCTTTTAACTAACAAGATGAATACTTCCTCATGTTGGGCTACGCCTTACATTTGTTCTGCAGTTACCTCAGTTAACTAATAGGAGGAATCAGGATAAATGTACAGCCTGGAGGACTGGGTCTATGGTACCCTGTCAAAATAGACAGATTTCTCAAAAACAACCCAACAGATAAAACAGTAGACAATGTCCCATTAGGCTGGCTAGATCAAAGTTGGCTCCTTTTTGTGCATGAGGTTTGTCTTTGCCAAGTCAGGCCCTGAGCAGATCACAACATCTCTGAAATAAAAATATTATCTCAGTTCCAGAGCCTGCTTCAAAAGCATAAGATCTACATGAAACAAATTAGATTTTTTAGTCAGTGTAGTTCTCAAAAGAGAGATTGGCAGCACCAGAACAGATAAAATTTTATAAATCCTTTCACCATCATGAGATCTTTGGATGGCAAAATGGACAATGGGTTCAATGTTACTTGTTCAGTATTGAGGGTATTTTCTGTTTTCCAGAACTCTGGGAAGATCCTCAGCAGATCAAAGGAGTTGAGAGAGAAGAAAACACATTCCTTTATTTTCTAGCCCCAACTCTGTCACAAAACAGCAGGCCCCAAGTACTCAAAAAGAGACTTGACCTTGAAGAGATAATGGGGATGAAGATCATACAGCGGACTGGTTGATGGGTTGAGGATCAACTGAAGAAGTTAGCAAACGAACAAAGACGCAGACAAACATAGAATTGTGCAAAGGGAGTTATGAACAGAAATAAGTCCTTGAGTGGCAGCAGGTCAGGAGGACCCCTATGATGCAGGCAGTAGGAAGGGGCTTCCAGGATAAGATAGAACAAGAGTGACTGTAGCCACCTAGGCAGTACCTGAGCTTCCTTAGAAATTATTCACACGACAAATGACACTAACAAACAGTTCAGGCACCGGTGGTTGCACGAAACACTTGGCTGACCCTCTTAATGACTTTGTTTATCACATAGGGTCCAGAATGTGTACCGGAGTCACCCAGCATGCAAGATGGAGATCACAAACAAGAGAACTGCAGCCATGTCCAACTGAATCTTTAAGAACGGGACAATGCTGGCCTCACTAGCACTGGCCACTCCTGAGTCTTTCCACTCCACTTCTTTACCTAGTAATGGAATACAGTTAGGATATAGACCTGAAAAGTGGGGTTTTCAAAAGGGACAAGTCCTCTGGCATGGTCCTGCTTTTGTACAGTCTCTCTTGTTAACAGACATAAAGGTGCCCCACTCCTTTCTTGAAATAAAAGACACAAGCTGACACCTCTTACAACTGAGTTTATTCCACTATTGGGGAAGCTGAACTTTCACCCTTGCATGTATTTTGTGGGTTTATTTCAGTATTAGTTAGCTTATCATAGATGGTACAAAGTGCCTGACACACAGAATTTAAAGGAGGGAGTGGTTTATTTCGGATGACAGTTTTAGTGGTTTTAGTCCATGGGTGGCTGGTTCTGTGGCAGGAATATGATGGAAGCACGTCGTGGAGAAGGGATGTCCAACTCACTGCAGCCAGGAGCAGAGCAGGGGAAGAGTGGAAGAAGGGGTGGGTCCACAGACCTGATATGTCCCCAAGATCATGTCCCTAGATCTACTCAGACACACCCAGCAGCCAGCAGCATGCTCTGCTAATCTCCTAGGCATCTCTCAAGCCAATCAAGTTGATACTTAATCAATATTAGCCAGAACATCAACAAAAGAAATTAAAGGATCACTTCTGGAGGTGTGTGCTAATTTAGGGATTTTCTATAATCTTTTAAAAATAAAAACAGCCTCCCACATACTGGGGAATGAACATTGATTAAGCATAAAAAGGAGAAATGTCACAGAAAGCGAGAGCACAGAACTGTAATCACTTATTCAATTTCTGATGGCTCATTGGAGAATTTCCAAATAGAACGTGCCTGCCAATATTTTAAAAATCTTCAACCATATTCTGCTACCTACAACATCTATTCACAGCTCCCACTAACAAAAACACAGCCTGCACAGCCCCATAAAACAAAACACAATCTGCCTCCAGTTTTCCCATTACCCTTTTCAGGGATGAATTTCTTGGCGGCTAACACAAGGGATTTAGCAAGGTCAGCTTGGCTAAAGGGAATCTTTGATTAGGATAAATTAACAATATAAATACAAGATAAGGCAGGCAATTGTGAGTATTTAGCATAACTAGCATTGTCATGTACCCAAAGCCTTGCCCAGTGGTTCACGCCTTAAAAATCTTGGTGACAAGTACTCAAAATGGACACAAAGGGAAGGATGTGATACTGATGTTTACAAAGCATTTCTGTTTCTGCCTTTCCCAGGCATATCAAGATCTGTGGCTCCAAGCCCTCTTTCTTAGGGAATTAATGTACCTGTTTCACATTAGCTTCTTTGGAGACAGTTATATCTGGAAGGTTAACCTGAGATAAAAATCTAAAGGTCAGGTCATAAAACCTCTCTAAGGTTATGGCAAAGCTAGATTTGTCTATCATAAATTTAGTTGGCATATGTACTTTTTAACATTAGTTTGACATATCCTCATAGGCTGTTCCTTTCTTTATCTTCCAAAACTTAATGTAATACCTAATGTGTAGGGTCAAAGATAGAACAGAGGTGGCTACTCACTTCTAAGTCTCTGAATCCAGAATATATGTTCAGCCCTTTAAAAACTTGCTATTTTAGCAGTACTAGAATCTTTTGACTATTTCCTTCTTAAAGCTTTTCTTGGCTCCAGAAAGACCTTTGCAGCAGGTTTTACTCTTCTTTTTCTGATCTTTCAAAAACTTCCAAGATTTGTTCCTCCAGGATATAGTTTCTAAAATAAGTATCAATATCCCTTCTGTGCTCTTAGATTTGGTTGAATTTCTTTGCTATCAGCATTTTCGTAGGAATTTGTGCTCCCCTTGATTTCAAAGTAGAGAGTAAAGCTGAGGGTCCTGTTTGACAAGAAAACATGACCCTGACCATAGTTTGCTGGTATTTTTATTTAGTATCTTGCTTAATAATATGGCTATATTAGAGGGAGGGCATTTGCTGATTCAAAAGCATTCTCTGAAAGCTGCTTCTTTATAAGATGGTGGGAGGAAAATGGCAGAGAAAAGATAGACTGAATGACAATGCATAGGTTTTTGTTGTTGTTGTTGTTTTTGTTTTTTGTTATGTTCTGTTTTGTTTTTTTGAGACAGGGTCTCGCTTTGTAGTTCAGGCTGGTCCTGAGCTCAGCCTCCAACTCACATCACAGCAATCCTCCTGCCTCTGCCTCCTGAGTGCTGGGATTACAGGCGTGAGCCACCACGCCCGGCACTGTGGTTTGTGGTACTGATTGCTGCTGGGTGTGAGTCTCCACATCCAGTATGGTATGTGGTTACCAGGGAATCAAACCCGGGCTCTTGCAATTGCAAGACAGGCACCAAAACCACTGAGCTAAATCCCTGGCCCCGACAATTAATAGTTTTGAAAGAGTTCCTCGGAAGTCAAGAAAAAACAGAAGGGGAAAAGGGGGAAAGAAACAAAACCAGAAGACCAAATACTGTCAGTCAGTCCTCACATAGCATTCCAAAGTTCAATTTAGTTTCATTTTCTAGATTATTAGACAGAGGGACTTGGCAGTGCTCCTCACTCAATATTTTCATTGAAACTGAGTTTAAACAAAACAAACTTTTATCAGGACAAATACCAGAACTGACAAAGTCACTTCAGATACCTAGAACTGAAATGACTCTCAAACAAAAGACTGTTTGTTCGTTTTTGTTTTTGTTTTTGTTTTTGGAATGACTGTATATTGTTTCTCTCCAAGATTTCCCACCCAAATGTACATCTAATATAGAATCCTGTCCTTGCCTGGTTGGACACAAAAGGTGGTAGGAAAACTTTGGACACATCTGAGAGTGAAACGAAGGTATGTGGAGGTCAAAATTAGGTGAGAAGGTGCCAGCAATCCAGGCTTGGTGACTCCGGAAGTCATCTCTCTGACAGCAAAGAGGCACTAGAGATACTTCGCCATTTCTTGTCCTTTTCCGAGTAACTTGCTTCTTTTGTGCTAAGAACAGTGTGTACAAGGCTGTCACTAAGGGAGTAACACTCAGCCCACGCACAGGCCAGCCAAGTTCTTGAACGCTTTAAGAGATGATTTTCAACTACAAAGAAAGAAAACAAAAGACTTAAGGCTAATTCAATTTGCTTTTTAGTTCTCAAGAAAAGATCCATAGTCTCTGCAGCTGGAATGCTTGTTGGAGCTACACAATACAATATAATAGTTTACAGGACAGGCTATTTAATCAGGAACCCAATTGTTGTCTGTCCCTTCCCACTACGCTATAATAGGTCTGTTAGTTAACTTCCATGTGAGTGAAGTATCAATGACTTTGAAACAAAATATGCAAATCTGAAGGCATCTAATAGTAAAAATAACAAGCAAATAAAAAGTACTCATATTCTATTCTTTTTTTTTTTTTTTTTTTCTTTTTGAGATAGGGTCTTGTTTTGTAGTTCAGGCTGGCCCTGAGCTCACTGTGTAGCCCAGGCCAGGCTTGAACTCACAGCAATCCTCCTGCCTCTGCCTCTCAAGTGCAGGCGTGAGCCACCATGCCTGGCATTGTGGTGTGTGATTACCAAGGATCGATCTTGGGACCTTACTCTTGCCAGGCAGCCAGCGGAACCACTGAGCTAAATCCCCGGCCCTACATGTTCTATTCTTTAAGACTATCATTTGAGTCTTAAACATTTAAGAGGATAGGTTCTATAGTCTTCTTCCTGAAAGGAGTGAAATATCTTTTTATTCCACTGTTTGGTTCATAGAAGGATACTTTAGAAATATTTTGTGAATAAATATGACAATATGCAGTTCTGATTAACATCACTACACACTTAACTGTATCTTTTTTTTTTTTTAGATTTTTTGAGACAGGGTCTCGCTTTGTAGTTCAGGCTGGCACTCAGCTCAGCCTCAAACTCACATCATAGCAATCCTTCTGCCTCTGCCTCCCAAGTACTGGGATTACAGGTGTGAGCCACCACGCCTGGCACTGTGGTATGTGGTACTGGTTGCTGCTGGGCATGAGTTTCCACACCCAGTATGGTATGTTGTTACCGGGGAATTGAACCCGAGCCCTGTGCTTGCAAGACAGGTGCTAGAATCACTGAGCTAACTCCCCAGCCCCACTTAACTATATCTTTAATTCATCAGTGTATATTGTTAGCCTTCCTTATGTGTGATTACTGCATCTGTCCACGCAACCAATTTCAGATTGAAAATATTTAGAAAAAATCATGGCTGAACTGACTCCACATGGACATTTTCTTTGTCATTGTTTTTTAGGCAATATACTACAACAAATATTTACATAGGATATACATTGTATGAAGTATAAAATATAATCTGGATATGACTTAAAGTATACAGGGAGGTATACAGGCTATTGTACATAGTATGTATATATCTATATCTATATCTATATATGTATATGTATATAGTATATAGGTGACTATAAATATTGTGCTATTTTATATAAGAGACTTGAACATCTGGACATTTTGGTATGGAGGGAAGTGGTCCTAGGATACCGAGGTAGGACTAATACTTCACAGAGAGTGATTACATAAGAGCTGGGCCATCCTAGAATATTCATTCTTATAGTCTGCAAAACTAATATAAAACAATATGAATTCCCATTGGAGAGAGAACAAGCATAATAACTTGTGGTTTCTTACTATTGCATGTTCCCTGAGTTAGAGGAAAAGGCAGAGAGCCAAGCCCAGAAGTCCTTCTCGAGTGAAGGTTGCTCAGTGCTCCTTTGCTGGCCATCTGTCCCCTAACTAAACATCACTAGATATGTGACAGGAAGCTGGCAGCTTGGAGCAGATATGGGCTTCTTGGGCCCATCACTGTGGTCACTGCATCACTTACCCAGTTAATTAACACTGTGGTACAAACACATTACTTTCTGTAATCTAAGGGAATTGTGACTTTAAATGTTTTATTACAGAAATAGCATATTTTCATGAAATTACTCATTTCAATAATAATGAAAATTTAGAAAACAGCATCTTAAACTTACAAAACTCAAAATAACTGCTGCGTTTTGGAGAATAGAACTCATACACTTTTCATCTGCTTTTCATTTTTCCTATTAGACCTCTAACGGTATGCATATTTTCTTATCTTATTGACATTTTACTCAGACAGCAGTGATATAAATGATCGTATCATGGGATACCAGGGAGAACAGGTAATTGGGTTTCTGATAAAATAACACACTGTATTATATTGTATATAGTACAGAGCTTCCAAAAGGCACTCAATAATGTTAACCCCTTCCTCCATCCTGTTTTGCCTTGCCTATAAGAAGACCATATTTTAGATCTGCATAAACCAGCAATATTATATAAAGATTATGGTAAAACAGTCAAGGTAGCTTCTGATTCATTTTATTGATTCAATAAATGGATAATTTTCAAGTCTATTATGTCCTGTGTAGAGGGCTATAGATATAAAGGTGAATATGACCCAGGACTCAGCATACAATGGGCAAGGGAGACCAATAGGAGGACTCTTATACCTAGGAAAGATGACACCGAACCCATCTCCTGGTTTGGCCTGCCAGTGACAAAAAAAAAAAAGTCAGCTCTAAGTGGGTTAGGCAACAAGGTGGTATTTTGGGATCAAATGACTATCTATGGAAGTCATACAGGCTGGTCAGATGCAATTTCCTGAAAGGGCAACACAATGTCACCTTTACACGATATTTTCCTCTCCTCTCTTCTCTTCTATTGCTTCTGAGTTGAGGGGCTATTTGCTTTATGATCTGAGGGGCTCACAGCTTTATCCATCTACAACAGCATTAAACCGAGTATACATTATGCACAAGTCATGGATAAGTTTCTCTCCCTCAAATAGTAAAATCTTCAGAATGATTCTCATTGGCTCAAACTGGGTACAATTCCTTCTTCCGAACCACTCAGAATCCAGATAAACTGGTGCTGGAGAGATGATTTGAGTAAATTACTCATTCCCTCCCTCCCCCGTCGTCTTCTTCCTCCCTCCTTCTCTTCCTCTCTTCCCCTCTCGCTCAGTACCTTAGAACATTGGATGTATTCATTTACTTCCTCAACAATCTTGGAGGAAGGTAAAATTACTGCTCCACCAGTAGACAATGAGTCTCAGAGCTTAATAATCTGCCCCAAGTTCTCACACATGATGCAATATTTTGTCAGGAAAAGAAAGGCCTGTTGTGTGGAAAAAACATGAAATGCTCAGGAATAAGGGCAAGATGCTCCAGGAATTAGAGAAGTAAATGAATTAGAGGTGTGGTCCCTCAGGCCAAAATTTGAGGGAGGAGTGAAAGTGAGCCAGGTGAGGTGAGTAGTTGGCAGGAGTTACAGGGAAAGACACTGGTCAAAGGTGTGCTAAAGAAGAATGAGCTTAGAATTTTTCCTTGAGGGCAATGAGCAGCTACAGAAGATCCCACTCAACATCTTGATAGAGTAAGGTTTACAGTGCGGCGAGTGAGCACGTAACGATGTACAGGATGGAATGAAGGTTCCCAAGTGGTAGGAGATTACAGCAGAAGTTTACTTTGTCCATTTCTAATTCCTACTTTCCAGCCACCTTGAGTATTTGAAAACCATAATATTTTAACTATTAGCAGTATTATAACTGAACATCTACTGACATATACATGTGCTTACTGTATAGCTCTTTGGGGAGTAATTCTATTTATAAAATAAAATATCTAGTTAACAAAGCAGTCTATATGGAATACTTACATTTAAAAAACAACACATAGAAAAAGACAGAAGACGAATGCCAATTGCATCTGGGAAGAAAAGTTATGAGGTTTTTGTTTGTTTCTTCCTTTTGCTTAAAAATGAATACATTGCTGCTTTAATACATTTAAGAGATAATTCTGAAATTATTTCATAAAATCTACAAAGCAATATATGCTAATAAAAAGAAATACAAACACATGCAAAGAATTTACAATAACACACGAAGCAACACTACCACAGTGTAGCAAATTCTACTTTAGTGGAAAGAATAACCACTATTAATACTCTGGTATATAACCTTCCATTCAAATCTAAATGGGTGCATGCATTAAATATATACACACACACACAATTTTATGTGAATGTTATACAAATATAAATTATACATGTGTGTATGTATATATATGTATATATATATATTTTTTCCTACAGAAAGGATTTTATTGAAATAATGACCAGAATATTTTTCCATGCAACAAAATGCTTTGTCTACCTTTCCATAATTCTTTTAACTTAACAACATTTCACAGTATCAGTACACTAAAATTGATCTGCCTAGTCTATAACAGATGAATATTTAAGTTGTTACCAACTTTTTCTTACTAAGATAGTAATTCAGTGAAAGCCTTCTGTACAGATATCCATATTTTTATATAAAGTGATATAAAGGCATACATATATAGGCTGCATATCTGTTTTATGTAAGGATGATTTAAAATAATTTTTTGCAGTGGATTAGGCCAAAGGGTGTATATTTTAGATTCTGAGAGCTACTGTCCAGTTACCTCCCTGAAAGCACTTTCAATTTATATTCCTACAGAAACCGCTCTATCTTCACTTCACCTCATCTTTACCAGTCCTACAAATTATTAGTTAATGCTGGTCAGTGGGTACACAAATTGCATTTCATTCCACAGAACACATTTTGGAGAATACTGTTCAATAATGACTTGTGAGCATTAGCATATAAACTATTCATAAAAATATTTTAGCATTCTTTCAAAATACTTATCATTGGAAACCTTTTTGCACAGAATATTAATTTTGTTTTTTGGCTCAAAATTACAATTATTCAAATTAATTTTTACCCAACTAATTAAGGATCTAGATTGGTAACATCCTCTAGGATTGTACTAGAAAATAAATATAAATACATAGCTAAAATACATGGTGACTCAGAACATACTCATGAGCTGGTATTTGGAGAGAACCCTCAACCTGTTTAGGGTGGAGCCGTGAGAACATTCAAGCATGGAAATATTTACTGCAATTTGGGAAAATTTTAAAGAACATTTAAAAAAGCACTTGCTTGCTCATTGCATAACCCCATGAGAGCGCTCCAGAGGAACTGTACATTTTCTACACAGGACAGCTCAACTGGAAATGGGGGAGACCTGTGAAAAGAGTCGTTCGGGGATTTGCATGGGAGACAGAGAACAACCCATGATGGGAACAAGAAGAGGATGTTGGTGATAAAGGTGCACAAAGGAGGGAGGATGAGCCCCTGCCCTGATGTGGCACAGTGAGGGTGTACCAGCCCAAGGTCCAGGGCAGGCCTGTATTTCCTTGGAAGAAGCCCTGATCTACAGAAGAAGCATGCTAGAAAGAAGACTTGGGATCATATTCTAGGTCTCCATACTTCTGTCTCTGTCCTCTGACTTTTTTTTCTTCAGGTTTTTTGAGACAAGGTCTCACTTTGTGGTTCAGGCTGGCCCTGAGCTCAGCCTCCAACTCACATCACAGCAATCCTTCTGCCTCTGCCTCCCAAGTGCTGGGATTACAGGTGTGAGCCGCCATGCCTGGCACTGTGGTATGTGGTACTGGTTGCTGCTGGGGTGAGTCTCTATGTCCAGTACGGTATGTGGTTACTAGGGATTCAAATCCAGGTCCTTGTGCTTGCAAGTCAGGCGCTGGAACCACTGAGCTAAATCCCCAGCCCCTGTCCTCTGGCCACATAGGAAGACACTGGCTAGAGGGTCAAGGAGGCTGGATTTGGACCTCAGGTATCCATTTATCTCACTGATGAGCAGCAAACTTGCTGGTGCTCTCCTCAGATGTGAGCACAGCTCTGGGAGGGAGGTAAATTTTATGTTATGTATAGTTCACCACACAAGATCATTAGCCCCTCATCCCAAGAAGAAAACATTGTAACTTCTACTGGGGGTGTCTTCTACTTCTACTCGTGAACTTCTACTTCTACTTGGGGTGTCTCTCTGTCTCTGCCCCTCTGCCTCTCTGTCTCTGTCTCTGTGTCTGTCTGTCTTTTTCTGAAATTTCTCTGGGGGAAGCCAGCAAACATGGCCCAGCTGGGAAGACACAGATGTTTCCACTCAACAAGAGCCTGAGGCCTGACAATGGACACATGAGTGAGCTTGGAAGCCGCCTCCTCCAGCCAAGCCCTGAGGAGGCTGCTGGCTTAGGAGAGACCCTAAGCTACAGCTACCCAGTGAACCATACTCAGAGTCCTCACTCACAGAAGCTCTGAGGAAGTAACCCAAACTGCTAACTTTTGGAGCAATTCATTATGCAGCAGTTACTGGCATATATATCTTGTTTTGATCATTGTAACAAATTATTTGGGGCTTGATATTTGTATAAAGAAAACAGGTTCATGATTTTGGTCCAAGAGAAGAGTCTGCAGCCTCTTTGACAGCAGTCACAAAGCTGTGCAGGCTGTCACATTAGTGACAGGGAGGGAGGGACAGAGGAAGAGAGAGAGAGAGAGAGAGAGAGTCCAGCTGGTCACTCTCCCTCTTTTTTAAAGTGTTCAAGCATGAGAAATCCACCTTTGTGAGATTATCTAACCCTAATGATCTCTACATATCATAATCAGACTAAGTTTCCATACTCTTAAAATCTCACAATGAGTTAAATTTCAACACATAAAGCCCTGGGGATATTCACACAGTGTCCATCCCACAGAAACTGGCAAAGAAGAGATTTAAACTGAAGTTTTATCTGTCTCCAGAGTTTAAGATCTTACCTTATTTATTACCTTAATCATTCACCCAAACACCTATTTGTGCCTGTAGACATGGTACACACCATGCTGGGAACAATATACAGTAATGAAACAATTGTCTATATAACAAACAAGATTCATTCTATGTAGTCTTGGACTCATAAGCCAGGACCACTCTGCAATCCAAACAGAGATCTGTCCTATCAGTTCTTCTGGAAGCCTCCTGTACAGCTGGCCATGGGAGAGGTAAGAGCCCAGCAGCTAGGTGGAATGAGATCCCCCCTTGCAGAACCGACTCACAGCAGGTCCGTGGAAGAATCTCCAAAGCAGCTTTGCTTTCACTCGATGTTACATATGCTCTTGTTTGTGATGGCCATATCTTTCCCAAGCAATGCCTAGAGCTATTATTAGGAGGAATGTCCCATAAAGTTCTCTGTAAAGGCATGGTCCCCTTGGTGATGACTTTGGGAGATGCTGTGTGTCTTTAAGAGGCAGGGCCTTGGGGGAGGTCTCTTCATAGAAGACATGACCTTGATAGGGACAGTTGTCTTGTCTCTCTTCCTCTCATTTTATGCCTAGTTTGTGTTGTGAGTACTCTCTACACTCCTGCCATGATGTGCTGCCCTGATAATAGGCCTAAACAAATGGAGCCACCTGATCATAGTTTAAACTGCCAGAACCATAAGCCAAATAATCCTCTCATTCCTCCTTAACAAGCATGTGTCGGACACTTTGCTACGTGATGTGAAGCTGACTAATATACCTGGTTTTGATGACTTAGGCATTAGTACTCTCCCTCTGGTGAAGATGACTCTCCCTAAACCTATGTAGTACAGATGGTCCCTGACTTAATGATTTGACATAAAATTTTTTGGCTTTATGATGGTGCAAAAGGAATGTGCATTCCATAGAAACTGTACCTGAGATTTAGAATTTTTATCTCTTTTTTGAATTTTTATCTTCGTGTTGGATGGTAGCTCCTCACCCCAGGATCACAAGGAAAGACAACCGAGGGCCTGCAGTGTGCTGTGCTAAGCAGGATGCTCTGTGGGTTGGATGTAGTAAAGGCATTTCCCACTTAGGGTAGTTTCAATTCACAACGGGTTTGTCAGGACACGACCTCAATCATAAGATGAGAAACATCCAAACACTGTAATTTTTATAAATAAACATACAACACAAGAGACAGATGAAGTACATGATTGCTAAAAAATTTCTCAGCTGGTTGAGCATGTTCATCCTTCATTATAGAACAAATAAATTCTTGATTTTGTTTTAAATCCAAATCTGTCTGGATTTTTAACACAGGAAAAAATATAGCAATGGTCCAGTTCATGCTATATCAGTTAGAAATGCTGAATACTGTGTTGTTTTACACTGGAGTTCAGTAGAGTACACATCAAGAATGGGAATATTTTCTTTCTGTGAAATATAAGACAGTACAGTACATGTTATAGACTTCCCTGCCCTAAATGCTTCTTCCTCAACTCTCTCCTGGTAGCTTGAAAGCAGCCATAGGCGGCATACATTATATAAATCAATGAGCCTATCTGTTGCTCCACATAACTCTATTAAAGACAGGTGGCAGGTAGAATTTGCCCTGTGGGCTCCAGCTTGCCAATTTCTACTACTGACCCCTTTATTACACATCTCCAAGTTTATGTGGCAGGTGAGAACCATAAGGGAACACATAGCATAGATGTTATTTTTAATTGAGTTGCAATTTGAACAGATCCAAATTTACTTGTTTAATTAGATATTAAATTGAACAACCTGAAGTACAATTACCCAGCAATTTTGATAGCTCCGGTCTCAGATAATCATCATTGGATATAAAAATGAAATGTAGTGTGAAACAACATAAGGATTTTTTTTCCAGTTTATCCAGTTCAGATTGCAATTACTCTAGAGCCTGCCATTCTTACTGGATTGGGAGTGTCTGAAAACTGGGAAAACCTCATCACTGTGGTGCTAAGTCTTCTGACATACAGGAGTCGATCAATATATTTTAGGTGAAGGAAGATGCAAGAAACTTCTGGCAAAGCACTAGTTTCCAGAATATGCAACTACCATTTTAACAATGCTTATTTAAACATGGAGTGAGTGTAAGACTCTTCCTCTACATATTAAAAAGTAGCTCCTCAGTTGTGTGTTCCCTGAGGCCACCAACTCCTTGAGAAAGTCACTGTAAACACCCATGCACAATATCCAAAGGATGAGCAAAGCCCATTCAAGGTGGTCAAGAAGGCTCTAGTTTCCTACACTGTTCTGGTTATTCCTACCTTAGTTATTTTCAGTTCTGGGGCTAGAACCCAGGACCTTCACATGATGCCAATGCCCCAGTAAAATTTTTCTTTTGAGACATGGCCTCACAAAGTTGCTAAGTTGCCCATACTGGGCTCAAACTTATCATCCTTCTGCCACTTCTTACAGAGTGTTGGAATTATGCAGATGTGCCACTTTTACTTGTTTACTTGTTGTTTTTCAAACTCAAAGTATAAATAAGTCAAATAGAAAAATAAAAGAAAGATTTTTTGGTAAATGAGAGAGAGTTGAAGAGGGGAGAAAGAGAAGGGGGTTTTAAAAAGATGTAAGATGTACCACGTCCATGTACCAGCTACTCAGAATGAATGTGTTCATGATGTACTGCGAGCATGTGCTAAGAGAATTTTTTAAAAATGCAGATACAGGTGAGTCTCACAGCCTTCCCTGATGTAGCTGCAAAGCAGGAACAGTAAAAATCAGAGAGAGAGAGAGAGAGAGAGAGAGAGAGAGAGAGAGAGATGGTGGAAGGGGAGAGAAAGAGAGATAGAGAATGAGAATGAGAATGAAGGACAGAGACCAAGCAGGGAGAGCATAGAAAAGAACACAAGCATCCAATTGCCAGTTCAGTCCAAAGCCAGCTCTACCAGGTAGGCGTCCTGAATAAAACAGCATCTTGCCAGCCTCCCATTTTCTATTTTAAGAAAACAGCAATTGATGTTGGGAACAGAGATGGATTCTCTCATTAGAGAAATCAACAAATCTTCCACAAGCAACAATTGTCCAGAATTTCCTAATGACTCAAACAGGACAGATTAATAAGTCATTTTAGAGAATAAAAATAATAAAATGTATATAAGTAGAAAGCACACTGCAGAAAGGATTAAATGATGTACATGAAGGGCCTGTCAGGCAGTAGAGATTTTAGGCTTAGAAGTTCATCATGTCACCGTTGGACTAGGGCATTACAATAAGAACGCAGCCACAGATAATCTGGAAATAACTGAGCATGGCTAAGTGCCAATAAAACTTTATTTATAGAACACAGACTCTTTGGGCCATTGTTTGCTGATCTCTGGCTTATACAGTGTTAAAGATGAAAGATATATCTTTCTATCACTCAGCTCTTGTGCATCCTAACATCTTAGCAAGCATTCGCTTCTAAAAACCAGAAAAACAGCAGTAAGAATTACCTCTTAGATTCTAGAATTGCCTGTGGGAACAGCCACCTACTGTGGAAGGAACGGATCACATCTCCCACACTTAGTTCCTCCTAAGTAACTCAGTCCCTGACAGCGCAGAACTCATGCTGCTTAAATTACCTCTTCTGCCAATAGTTTCTCATAACTGCAATGCAAGTGCGATAGGAAATCGGTGTTTACAACAACCTTGAATAATGCATGGGCTCCTTTCAAAGGAACGATGAAGGCTTCTGGACCTTCAGCATTGTCTCAAATTCTTTCTGTGGCAATGCTGCTTAACTATGCACAACATTAATACTAACACAGCCCAGTGCAAAGTGTTTTTGCTTACAGCCTTTATACAATGAAAAGCCAAAATAAATGTAAAAATTAAATACAAATTCAGCAACAGTTTGGTTATATAAAAATAATGTAATGGATGATGGTGTTTTGCTGTAATTAATCACTGCTTGAAATAATACTACTAACTACTCTAGTCCCAAATACAAAGGAATATCACCACCTCCTCACTGGGCCTCCTCCACGTAGTGCACACAGACCTCTTACAAAATCAGTTCTCTTTCTTACTTCCCTGCATTGGTCAGGACAGTGTCATACCCACTCTCAGAAACAAATAAAAACTCCAAAACTGAGTGACCAATAATATAGAATGTGTGCATGTTTGCTGCTTTCAAAGGGAACTCAAAGTCCCTGAGAGTGTACTACCAGTGCGACAGACTTTGGATTAGCTAATCCTGGTTAAGCTTTGATGCTTCTACAATGACTTCTGTTGTCCTTTAACCTCTGAAGCATGTATTGTCATCACTACTAAGGTTGCAGCTCACATTTGCTGTCTAGTATTGCTTTGCATCTCTGTACCTTTGTTTTTAACAACTTTAAAGATTCTTTGTTCTTTCCTATCACATTGATCACTGGTTCCTCTGTACCGCAGAACAAGCGAGCAGACTCTTCTCTGAAGGCTCATGTTCTAACCTGTTACAGCTGTATTATTTAAGGAAATCACTTATCTTTTTTGAGCCTCAGTTTGTCTAGTTGCAAATTAGGATGTTCAACTCTAAGGTCTGTCCACTCTTAAGATCACTACTGCTATGAAC
Organism: Petromus typicus; assembly: GCA_004026965.1. Classification (NCBI taxonomy): domain Eukaryota; kingdom Metazoa; phylum Chordata; class Mammalia; order Rodentia; family Petromuridae; genus Petromus; species Petromus typicus. The sequence goes on along the minus strand of PVIR01014531.1, from coordinate 234 downwards.
TAAAAGAGAGGGAAGCAAAGCACCATCATCCAGCATAGGTAGAGACAAATACAATCAGTTAGACTAGGAGGAATCCTGTGAGTAATGTTTATTTAAACAGCAGGGCAGTAAACTTAAAATTAAAAGCACCCTGGAGATAATATAGCTTACTATTTTTTTTAGCCTACTATTCTTATTATAAATTAATTGATTTCAATGTTATTTTTGGGCTGGGGCTTACAAAAGATCCTGGAG
>PVIR01014530.1:0-40034 GCA_004026965.1 Petromus typicus | reverse complement strand
ACAAAAGCGAGACCCTGTCTCAAAAAAACCTAAAAAAAAAAAAAAAGAATATAAGTTCTCAAAGTAGGTATTAATGATCTGGATTTCTTCTGGGTTTATTGGGATTTCAAATTTTCATTCCTAATTGCATGGATTTGAGTCTTTTCTTTCCTTTTTTGGTAAGGTTTGCTAAGGGTTTATCTATTTTATTTAATCTTTGAAAGAATCAACCCTTCAATTCATTGATTCTTTTTTTTTTTTTTTTTTTTGAGACAGGGTCTCGCTTTGTAGTTCAGGCTGGCCCTGAACTCAGCCTCCAACTCACATCACAGCAATCCTCCTGCCTCTGCCCCCCGAGTGCTGGGATTACAGGCGTGAGCCACCATGCCTGGCACTGTGGTATGTGGTATTGGTGAGTTGCTGTTGGGGTGAGTCTCTACACCCAGTATAGTATGTGGTTTCCGGGGATTGAACCCAGGTCCTTGCGCTTGCAAGACAGGCACCAGAACCACTGAGCTAAATCCCAAGCCCGTTTCTTTCTTTCTTTCTTTCTTTTGAAACAGGGTTTCGCTTTGTAGTTCAGCCTGGCTCTGAACTGTGTCCCAAGCTATCCTTGAATTCATGACAATCCTCCTGTCTCTTCCTCTTGAGTCTGGGATTACAGGTATGTGCCATTATGCCTAGTAACTCATTGAATTTTTGTATGGTATTTCTTAGTCTCAGTTGCATTAATTTCTGCTATAATCTTTATAATTTACTTTCTTGTATGAGCTTTGGGCTTGACTTGCTCTTTGCTTGTGGGTAACACTAAGCTTTTTGAGTTCATCCTGTTTTTCTGATATAGTAACTCACAGCTATAAATATCCTTTGTAGGACTTCTTTCATTGTACCCTATAAGTTCTGGTATGTTGTACTGGCATTATTGTTTAATTGTAGAAACTATCTGATTTCTTCTTTAATTTCATCTGTGACTCATTGGTTGTTCAGGAATTTGTTATTTAATTTTCATGTGTTTATAAAGTTTTTGTAGTTTCTTTTGCTATTGATTTCCTTTCTTTCTTTCTTTCTTTCTTTCTTTCTGAGACAGTCTTGCTTTATAGTTCAGGCTGGTCCTGAGCTCACTATGTAGCCTAGGTGAGCCTCGAATTCAGAGCAGTCCTCCTGCCTCTGCCTCCGGAGTGCTGGGATTACAGGCATGAGCCACCACGCCTGCACTGTGGTGTGTGGTACCAATTGCTGGTGGGTGTGAGTCTCCATGTCTGGTATTGTACGTGGTTACTGCAGGATCAAACCTGGGCCCTTACACTTGCAGGACAGGCACTGGAACCATTGAGCTAAGTCCCCGGCCCCGGTCAGTTTCTTTTGATTGGTGAATTAAGGTCATTTACATTGATGGTTATAACTGATATGTATTGACTTATCCTTGTTATGTTATTTTCCTCATTGGTTTCCTTTCTTTCTCTCTGTTTAATTACTTGTCTTACCTGATAGATTCATTCTGTTAGGATTCATGGAGTTTTAGTCTTTTTTATTTCTTTCCAGAATGTCCTTCCAAAAATATGGAGTGCTAGTTTGGTGTTCATGAATTTCCTCAGATGTTATTTGTCATAGAAGTTTCTAATTTCTCCATCAATTGTTCTTTTTTTTTTTTTTTTTTTAGAGTAGGAAAAATTTATTGAGAGAAAGATAGCTTCTGTCTAAGATAGAAGGAGGACCAGAAAGTGGGTTGCCCAGTACTCTATTCCCAAGTGGGCATTTATGGAGCAAAACCATAAGGTGTGGTGAGTTTAAAGTGGTACAAAACTATGATCAATCAGTAAGATTATGACAAATGCAATTTGTTAGGTAATATTAGTAAATGGGGGTCAAAAGGAAAGCAAGTCAGGTAGCAAGCATACAAGGATTTTCAGTAAGGTGAGTTGGGATCCTATCGTGGAAAAGATGGGTTAAGACCTTGGTCCCACCCAGGTGATTGATACCTATTTAGAATATCAGTCACTACTATTCATCTCTAAGGAAAGCATGTAGGTGTAATAATAATTGCTTTTCTTTTTTGTTGGTCTTCATTGAATGTGTCTTGATTGTCCTCCATGTTGTCATTTCAAAGGTCAGCCCTGTCTAACTGCCCACGAGATATCTAATTAAGTTACCTATTTGCAACATTCCTCCTCTGCTTTGAGGGGGAGAAGGGAGAAGACCGTCCTGGCTGCTTCTAGCTGAAAAGGGTGGTAGTTGTGATTAGCAGTCCAAGATCTGCTACAGAGGTCTATCTAGTTTAGTTGTTTTTTTTGTTTTAGTTTTTTGAGACAAGGTCTCACTTTATACTTCCAGCTGGTCCTGAACTCAGCCTCAAACTCAGCAATCCTTCTGCCTCTTCCTCCCAAGTGCTTGGATTACAGGTGTAAGCCACCATTCCCAGCACTGTGGTATGTGGTGCTGATTGCCGGTGGACGTGAGTCACCGTGCCCGGCATTGTTGTATGTGGTTACTGGGGATCGACCTTGGTACCTTGTGCTTGTCAGGCAGACACTGGAACCACTGAGCTAAATCCCCAGCCACTCAGCTGTTTTAAATAATGTAAATACTGCTTTGTTCTGCACTTATGGCAGGTGTGACACCACTGAGATACATCCCCAGCCCTGTGCTGCAGTTAAAATGTTTCATGGCATCCAATTTTGGAGGATGCTTGTCTCATTAATTTTACTTCCTCTTTCAGGATAGAGAGACCAATTGCACTGTCATTTAAGGATGGCTGAGTACAATTAATTGAGGCCTCATTATGCTGCATGACATCTTCTAACCCTAAAGATGGGATAAAGATAGAAGCCAAGTGATCATACCAGTAAAGCATGCTTGTAGACCATTGATATCATAGGTGGGGCAAGTTTGCAGGCTTGTTGAGGGTTTTGACTTTCCTGCCTTATAACCATGCAAATCCCACTGTGCATTTCCCTATTCATCCGAGGGTAGCCAGGGCCACAAATTGGTTCCATAGGACCAATACTTTCCATGAGAGGGTGATTAAATCAGTTTGTTGTTGCAAACCAGTTTTCAGTCTGTAGAGTTATGGTGTATACACACTGTTGAGGGGGTGTTCATCCCAAGTATATAGTAGAGTTAGGCCAATTAGAATAGGGATTATTTTTTGTTCCTAACATAAGAGAACCTTTCTACTAAGGTGTCCCATAGTGGGGGTTAACCATATATGATCATCCCATATTTGAAAATAACCATCTTGATACCCACGGTTGTTGTCTGTCATGATTGATTCTTACTTCTACTTAATAGGGACTTAACAAGATCCTGCAGAGAGGCTTCAGTGGCATTGTTAGAGAAAATTCAGTTATATCCAGGGTGATTAAGGGTGCAGTTTCTAGGCCACTTGGTTACCTTGTAACAGTGGGCTGACCCATAAACTATGGAGCTCTTTCATGTCTCATCAATATAATATTCTAATTTATTCCAATTATCTCCTTGATGTGGGGGTCCCTCTAAGAAAGACATGTTGTACTTGACAAGGGGAATAGGCCACTTATCCAGCGAGATATTTGTCTTAATGACTCTGCATATCCCTGTGTCCACCTTAGAAAGGGCTGAGAGGAACATCTTAGACCAGTTACCTGAAGATATTGCTTTCTTCTGAACAAGAATTTTGAACAAGAGTTTTGTCCTTTGTGGATTCACAGAAGTATTTTGGTTGTTGCCCACACTCAGAAACGATCTCTGGTTCCCAGGGGTTGAACTGGGTGTGGTGTATCCGGGAGTCCAGGCCTGTTATCTTGACAGCTGATGGAGTTGAGTTGATGAGATCATGGCGTACAGTCCTTCCCTAGTCGATCCTCCATCCAATAGTCTCCATAAAAGACCTCCAAAATGATGTAGGAGAATAGATGAAATTCCCAAACCTGCTAGATATCCAAACAAGAGGAAAACAGAAGTTAAAAGTAGGAAAAATCTATTGAGAGCTTCTGACTGAGAGAGACAGAATGCAGACTAGAAAGTGGGTTGCCTCGCTCTATTAACTTTAAAAGATAGTTTTATGGGGTACATTAATGTGGGTTGCAAGTTGTTATTTTGGGACTTGAAATACATTACTCTAACCTCTCCTCGACTTAAGAGTTTGTGTTAAGAAATCTGGTGTGATTCTGATGAGCTTTCCTTTATAAGTGATTTATTTCTTTTCTATAACAGCTTTTAATATTCTGTTCTTGTGTTGAATTATTGGAATCCTGACTATCATATGCCTTGGGACAGATTTTTTTTTATAGTGGTTAACTGAAGTTCTATATGCTTCACTTATCTGATGTCAAATTATTTTTCTTGGGAAGTTTTCTGTCATTACTTCTGTGAATAGATTTTTTTATGTCATTTTCACTATCTTCTGCTTTTTCATTAACTTTGATCAATCTTATGTTATTCTTTGGATCATCTAGCTGCTATTGGATTGATTTCCCACGGCCAATTGCTATTTTTAAGAAATCTTTCTTTTCATGGTCATTAACCACAATCCTGTCTTCTAGATCTGATATTCTGTCCTATTACTGGTTCATTCTGCTACGCATGCTTTCAACGTAACTTTTAATCTCTTGAATATATGTTTGAATCTACTTCATGAATTCCTATGTTGGGCATTCATGATTTCCCTAATTTTCTTAAGCTCTTTTCTTTTCTTTTTTTTTAACCTGTATCTTCTCTAGATTTACTGATCATATCCTTCATTACAGCTATCATCACTGAGAAATTATTTCTGATTTGATTTTTTCTATAGCTCCATTCATTTGCTTTGTTATTTCTGATGTTACCACTACAGAGTCAAAGTGGACGGCTTTTTAATTATTCCTCTTCATGGTAACATGGATTTGCCTTTGTCAAGCTGGAAGTCTGGGGTTACACCTTGCTTCCATGTCTTTTCATTTCTACTATTTTTTCAGTTTAATTCCTGCATGGATCCATGTAAATTGTTTATGGTAGGTAACTTTATTTCTAGTATTGAGAACACTTAGGAAATGACTTCTTGTTAGAGATGTCTTTCAAATGTATCTGCCTTTTGGGTTTTGAGTCATCTCTTGGGCTGGGCATTTAGCTCAGTGGCTCTGGCATCTGCCTGGCAAGTGCAAGGTCCCCAGTTTGATCCCTGGTACCACATACCACAATGCTGGGTGTAGTGGCTCACACCTGTAATCCCAGCACTTGGGAAGCAGAGGCAGGAGGATTACTGAGTTCAAGGCTAGCCTGGGCTACCTAGAATGTTCAGGGGCAGCCTGAACTACAAAGTGAGACCCTGTTTCAAAGAAAAAAAAATCTTATCTCTTCAGTTTATTGGGGGTGAGAAGTTGCTCCTATTGGCCTAGCCCCTGGTTTTCGGCACTGGCCTATAATATTGTTTATGATTCTTAGACAATCTCAGTCTTGGCATACAAAGAACAACAACTGATTAGAATAATTGTCACCTTGGCTAAAATAGTATAATCAGAAATAACAATAGCATCAAACATCATAATAAATGACAAACGGTGGTAACTAGCATGAAGATGATTTGTAGTTGTAGAACCGAATCTAAAACAGACAAGCAAATTGCATCCAGTAGATATCCCCACAATATGGCATTTATCCATGGGAAGAAAACTTAAAAATTTAAAAGATAAAGAAAGGGAGAAAAGTAGAAAAAATGTTCTTTTCAGGCTGCGTCTCTCTTGTCACTGGCTGACAGAGGGGTCAGATGGAGCCCGGATCCAGGCTGACTGATCGCTGAAAGCCAGCAGTAGAATAGAGTGGTGGTGGATACTCCCAGCAGACCTGGGCCTTTACTTCTTGGGAAGTTCTGGCTGTTTCTGGTTTTTGGCTGTGAGGCTGGGACCCGAATTTTTGAGCTTCAGTTCTTTTAAGTGACTCCTGCTGGCTTCAACTTGGTTGCGTGTCACCCTGACACCTGCAGCCACTAGATGGAGCCAACCTGCAGCTGTTCTGAGTTCTGACTGCAGTAGGTAGCTTTCCAAAATGCCTATGGGGCCAATCGCCTTGTCATGAGGGCCATCTGAACCCGTGTACCTCACTGTCCACTGCAGCCTGCATTGGCCATTGCTCTGTGCCATTGGCACATTTCTTTGTAGAGTCCTTTGGGGTCTCTGCAGGTTCGAGCTGCCCCTCCAGACTGAGCTGGGGCTCAGCGAGGGTCCTGCTTGTCACCTCCCTCCTCTTTCCTGTGGTCCCTTTCTTTGCTTTCTTTGTGGGTTCTAGTTCTCATTTCAAATCCTTGCTGGGCCCTTGGGACCCACTTCCCTCTTTCTCTTTGTCACGCTATATTCTAGCGGATTCCAAATACTGGGGAGGTTGTTTCTCAGCTGCTCACAATTCTACCATCTTCCCCGAAGTCCTCTGGTGTGATATGTTTTTTAACTACTTATGTAACTTTCATTGCCTGTCAGTCAGAAGTTAATTAAAATAGTAAAGCTTCTTCTATTCTAAAGACATAGAGTGCATTAATTTCACTTTACAGCCTTTCTTCATAAGTTCCACTTCGGAGTTGTCTAGTATGTTGGTTCCTCGATGCTTTTAAGTTCTCAACAGTTACATTTTGCTTGTTGTTTGTTGTTTGTTTTTTGAGACAGAGTCTCGCTTTATAGTTCAGGCTGGCGATGAACTCACTATGTAGCCCAGGCCAGCCTCGAACTCAACAATTCTCCTGCCTCTGCCTCCTGAGTGCTGGAATTACAGGCATGAATCACCATGCCCGGCATTGTGATGTGTGGTACCAGAGATCGACCTCAGGACTTTGCACTTGCAAGGCAGATGCCAGAACCACAGAGCTAAATCCCTGGCCCTCAGTAGTTATGACTGACCATCCACTGAGTACTATCTTAAATTTATTTTTTTATTAGTACATATTTATCATACATATTGACCAAATTTATCATAGGGAATTTGTACCTATAATATTTCCTAATTCTTTTTTTACCTATTCATCTTCCCTCCCTTCAATCCCTTTTCCTTTCCCATTTACAAAATCTTTGTTTCCATTTTACCTTTCATTCTATTTTTCCTTTTTCCTTCCTTTCTTCCCTTGTTCCCTTTCCCATCTGAATGTGTTCTTATTGCTTCCCAGTATCTGTCTTCTGTTATGCTCCTTTTCTACTCTTTATGTCCCTGTTGCCCAAGGTCCTCCCCCCACCCGTACCAGGGATCAAACTCAGGACCTTGTGCTTGCGAGGCAGGCATAGTGCCACTGGGTTGAATCCTCAGCTCCCACCTTTAGGTTTTTTGCACAAAAGAAACAATATGATATTTAAACTTGTGCTTGATTATTTTATAATCTTACTTAAGATTATACCAGCCATTAATTGTTAGACTTGCTGACATGTTTTATGTTCCCTTGGTCCGCCACTACTTCTTGCATTGTGTTCCTCCTTTATAGTTCATATTCTTTCTCGCTGAATAACTTTTGAAGTTTATATTTTCTTTCCATTGTGGAAACTCAGCCATTATTGCTCAGCAGGGTGATGTCCGGAACATGGAGACATTAAAGGGGTTGGTCAAGTTAAGGCCTTTGGGAGGTGATATGGGAACTGAGACTAAATTATCTGTTAGAGGAGTAGTCCTGGTAGCAAGAAGAACAAATAAATGCCAAGGCCTGGCAGGTGCCAGGATCTGAAGGAAGACTTGTGAGGCTAGGTCTGGTGAGTGAGACAGCCAGGCGGAAGACTAGCTTAGATCAAGAGAGGAGTGGAGCTGCCAGGGGAGGCTTTCTGAGACTTTCAGAGTAATGGAAGTTGAGAGATGACGAAGTGCAGCGTGAGGTTTTTTGGCAGAGACACCTAGCTGTCCATCCAGAACTGTGATTCTTTCTTTGAGTTCTGTTATCTCCCTTGCCTGGCTGAGTTCTGAGCAATGGAATCAGAGCAGAAGCAGATATAGAATACCTCCACTCCACAGGTGCCTTCCGTGCTCTTGTCCCCTTCTGCCTGAGTGGGATGGAAACAGCCTGATCAACTGTGAAAGCCACGTATTTCACAATGATCCTCTGCAGAAGGGGCCTGAAGGAACTTCATCAGCACCATCTTACACTTGACTAGCAGTGTCCGCTCTTCTTTGCACTCACCCTGCCGATTTTTGATGGCAACCTCCGTCATGGCTTGTGTCCACCCCTTAAATAAGTCTCTTTTTATTTAAATACATATCCTATTGATTCTGTTTCTCTAGAGAACACGGATCAATGCACCAAATGGGCCTCTAGTCCTTACTTCTGTCTCTGTTTTGTAAGGGACTGGACCAAGACAAGATCCTTGTCTTTTGTAGGTCTGATGCCTCATCGCCTTCCCAGGTGAATATTAACGTCCCAGTTCCTGGACTTGGAGGGTATATCAACAGATTCAGCACTCTGTTTACTGTCCTAATTTCATCTCACTATTAGTGTGCTAACTTTGAGGTCTCTATTTCTTTCTGGAATTTGAAAATGTTCTATTACTTATTACAATTCTATTTGTTGATAATAAAACCTTGATTATATAAAAATTTGTTTATAATAAAATGTTAAAATCAATTTTCTTCCTCAATTATATATTTTAAAATATTATATATTATCTGTATATATTCTTTCTTATCTCTATATATTTCTGTATATATTTCTTATATTTCTACAAGAGTGGAATGCTTTTGGATTTCTTAGGCAGCTGCATGCTGCACTTTCATAACATTGTGTAACCATAACAAATTCTTCCTCTGTCCATCTCCTAATTTTTGTCATATGGGGGTTCTTTTTTTTTTTTTTTTAACAATTTGCACTAGTGTTGGTTATTTAGATTGGTTTTTATTCTTATCATGGTAAATCATTTTATGGTGAAAGTATTTATGCACAAAGCTGTTATTAGTGTTATGCTCTAGTAAAAACAAAGGTATTAGTGTGATGGCCCTACTAAAAATTCCCAAAAGTACAATCACTGCATCAAAGAACATAAACACTTAAAAATCCAAATCACTCTCAGTAATTCTGCCTGCATGAGACTTCACTCCAAACATCTTCACTGAAGTTAGACATCAACTTGTCTCTTCCTACTTTGATCTATTCTAGAAGGTGAATTCTTTATAGAGCTCCTCTCATCCATTAAAACTTTATTTTTACTGGTATAAATGTCTGAGGGCAGACATCCACAAATTCTGTTTTTCTGGGTAAAAGAATACAGTCATGTTAATGAATAAAGAGCGCATATATTCTGATCAGAGCTATTGCTTTTGATTACATCTTAATTTCATGATGAATGTGTGGACGTTTTGCTTCGACAAACACATTGCAGCAGAGTGGACAGAAGTCTGAATTTGAGACTAAACATGCTTGAGTTCCAATCAAAGCTCTCTGGCTTTCAAGCTTTGTGACTTTGGGAAACTATTTACTCTCACCCAGCTTTAGGTTTTTCATCTGTTGAATAACGGTTGTCAGAATCCCTAACTCAAAAGGCTGTTGTGACAAATACTTAAGATAACAGATTCAGAACTGAAAACACACACACACTAAAGCATGCAATGGCTCTTGTGAATGTAAGTGTCAGCAACGCGTAGCTCTCAGTTATGCTAAGGGCCTCCCTGTGGTCCCTGGTCCTGAAGTCAAAGGTGACAGTGGCAGGGTGAGCCTGGCTCTCTCCACCAGGCTGCAGCTGTCTCCTTACTGCTTCTAACAGCACTTACTGTATTAGCTAAGGGTACTACAATTATTTACTTTGTTCATTTTATTCAACTGTTATTTAATTTATTGCAATTTTTTCATATGAAAGTTACTTATTCTTTAAAAAGTATTGTATTGCCTGGATGTAATGGCTCACACCTATAATGTAAAGCTAAAGAATCCACCAATGCTTAAGACCACACTACACACCACATACCCATCAGAAGATTTTTATCCAGAAGCTAGTGGCTCCTGTACTGAAGCAAGGCAGGAAAAAGAGAGAGGAGCAGGGGAGTGGACGGTCTTATATAAGCCTGGGGGTTAGGAGGTCTTAGGTCAGGGCTGAGGTAAGGTAGCCTTAGCCTATCAGATGTTATAAAGTTCATGCCTTCCAAGAAGCTTAATTCCAATTGCTTCTAGTTGATGTGGATTCTGGGAAATAGCAACTTTATGGCCAGGGGTTGGAGCTATGGGGAAGGGTGAAGAACCCCGAAGAACCACGCAAGATGGCGTATAATATTTCTAACATTGTAACTCCTCTAACATATAATCCCAGCATGCGGGAAGCAGAGGCAAGAGGACTGCTGTGAGTTTGAGGCCAGCCTGGGATAACAGTGAGTTCAGGGACAGCCTTAACTACAAAGTGAGACTCTGTCTCAAAAAACTAAAAACAAAACAAAACAAAACAAAAAACCATTACATTGTCCTTCTTGACAAACACACCTACTGTCTATCCCTTCTCCCTTAAACCAGAGCTAACTGTACACATGAAGTTAGTCTTTTTCCTTCCATATGTAAAGAAAAACATTAAAATATTTCTACTTGCAGAAGATGCATAGTATATATGTGGTATTTTACATAATCAATATCAGATTTATGTAGTATTTTATTCTGGTATTTTCTACCTAACATCTTTTAATTTACCCATGTTGGTACATAAAGATGTAGTCATTTCATTTTAATATTGTATCATTTTCTAGTGTATCTTGTTTTGCCCTGGGATTTGAATTTAGTAACTTTTATTAGCATTCTGACATATATATATTTTTTTCAGTACTGGGGACTGAGCCCAGATAGTGCTAAGCTACATACTCAGCCCTTGTTTTTTAAAATTTTATTTTGAGACAGAGTCAGTTGCTGATGTTAATCGGAGACTCAACTCACCCTCTGGATTAGCTGGGATTATAGGCATTACAGGCATGCACCACCTCATCCAGCTTCCATTAAAAGTATTTCGCCAGTTTTCTACTTCATGGGAGAGAAACTTTGCTTTTAATTCTTCATTCTATAAACCAAATAAAAAATAATGCATACAAAATTTTTATAATATCAAGCTGCAGATGAGCTGTCAATAAACTTTTCAAATCCCATGGCAGAGGGAGAATTACATTTTGTGCCTTCCATTCTGAAAAATTAGAAATAAAAATATTAAGCAGTTAGTAAATGTCAGACACCAATCTGGATATTTAAACATATTGAGACATTAAATTGCCCATGAAGTAGGTACTATTATTGTCAGTGAAATACAAATGAGGAAACCGAGGAGGCTGGGGCAGTGTCTTACCCCAGCTCACCCAGGGCATCACGGGTGCGGTAAGAGTTCAGCACAGAATAGCCTCTGATTCCACAGTACTTGGCCACCTCAGCAAAGTACGAGATTGGAAAAAGAACAAAGCCTCACAAATTAAAAGTCAAGCAGAGAATAAGTGACTTGGTAGAGAGTACAAAAAATTCTGTAGAACGGAGAAACATTAAGAAAGGGCGGGTGATTTCGCTCAGTGGTTCAGACAAAAGCAAGTGAAAAGGCCCCGGGGTTCGATCCCATTAACCACATACAACAATACTGGGTGTGGAAACTCACGCCCACCAGCAATCAACCCCGCATACCACAGTGCCAGGCGTGGTGGCTCACACCTATAATCCCAGCACTTGGGAGGCAGAGGCAGGAGGATTACAGTGTGTTCAAGGCTTCCCTGGGCATAGTGAGCTCAAGGCCAGGTTGAACTACAAAGCAAGACCTTATTTAAAAAAAAAATGGGGGCTCAAAATACTATAAAATTTAGAAGATTAAATTATTAAATAAATGTAAATTGACAAGGAAGACATAGGAAGTAAGAAGCAATGGTAATGTATATGGTTTCTGGGTATTGAACCCGGGCCCTTGCACTTGCAAGGCAGGCGCCAGAACCACTGAGCTAAATCCTTGGCCCTGTTTTTAATGTTTTATAATTATGTAATATGTTGATAAGCAATTCATGTCTGTAATCTGAACTTAAATGATTAAGAGACATATTCAGGGAGACATTTTAGATTTAAACTACAAAGTAGGAAATGGAAAGGTAGACCTTATGGAGATGGGCAGGGGATCTGGGAATGGGGGGAGGCAAGGTGGAGGGGTGAAGTAAAGAGAATTAGCTTGATATGTATACCGATCCCCCAAGATGACTATAGTTATTATATATCACAAAATATATACTAATACAAAAAACAGAATCAATAGTAAGAAGTCCTTGGGAAAAACATCTACTTTGCTCCCACCCCGTCCTTATCAGGAACCTCGACCAGTCTCCGCCAGCCCGGTTTAGCCCAGGGATAGATGACCTGGTGCCGCAGCCCGGCTCGCAGTGGACGACTTGATGGCGAGACGCAATCACAGTGTGGAGTTACTCTGGCCGAGGTTCGGAGGACATTGGAATAAGCAGGAGAAAACACCGTCTATAAAGGAGAAAAAAAAAAAAGCAGAAGAGAATACAGAACGAGAATGACACTCTTTAGTGAGGTCAGTGGTGCCCACTGCCCCCAAATATGTCCGTAACTTTGTCCCCGAAGTGCGTGAATACTTTGCTCATATAATTAAGGATCCCGAGATGAGATCATTCTGTGTTACCCTTGTGGGCCTTCAATCCAGTGACAAGTGTCACACGGAGAGAAATGGAAAAGGAGGAAGGGGAGAGGGAGATGGCTGTGTGAAAATTGGGCGGAGACTGTAGTGAGACAGACACCAGTGTAGAAAGCCTACAGCCAGCGACAGCTGAATGAGGCGAGAATCAGAGGGGGTCATCGGCTTCCAGGACTGCAGGGAACAGCAGCGGGTTTGGGGAAAGTCACTACAACTCTCCTAGCAAACTAATATAGATGGTAAACAGATAACACACAAAACTGGAAGGAAGTCCAAATTCTTCAGTTGTCACAATGAATGAGAAGTAGATAAAGTCATCTATTCAAAGACTCTTAGGCTGGATTAAATTAAGGAATGCAAAATCCAAGGAGGCTGATTATTACACACTGAGTGAAAAAAAATGGTTGCAAGGATTGAAAGTGAAAAGATGGAAGAAGATATATTGGGAAATTCTTAACTGAAGGAAAAGCAGAGTAGCTCTGCTAATATCAGATCACATAAAATCTGAGGCAAAAAAGGAACTAATGAGAAAAAAGGGACAATGCATAGTCAGACAGGGAAAGGCCTGCCAAAAGGGCTTTATTTATTTGTAAATAAAGTTAAAATACAAAGTGCTTGCAACTTATGCATAAAGGGTAACTTCCTTAATGCATAAAGAATCTCTACAAATCGCTAATAAAAAGACAGTGACCCAAGACAAATGAATAGACACATGAATAAATAAATGTTCACAGAGAAGAAAAGCAAAAAACAAAAGAGATCCTAAATGCATGAAAAAAAGGTCAGTCTCACTAGCAAGTGCAGAATGCAATTTTAAACTTGTTCAGACTCAATTTTAAAGTTATTGGATAGATAAAGATTCAATAAGTCAACTGAGGCCTGGGCTACCAGTGTTTAGGATGTGGTGAGACAGCCTGCTCGCAGACGGTTGGCGCAGTGCAAACTGGTGCATGGTCAAGGACGACTTGGCAAAGTGCCATAAAAGCCGAAGACCTTTCATCTATCAATTTCACGTCCGGATTCTCTACAGCATGAGCGTCTCTGGGGGCCTCCCTCATTTTTGCACTGAAACTCTGTTCCTTGAGGTAATGATATTAGGATGTGGAGACTTTTGGGAGGTGACTGGATCTTAAAGGTAAATCTTTATGAATGGTATTAGTGTTCTTTTGCCCCTACAATAGGGCCTAAGAAGGTTTCTACCACGTGAGGTAGTGAGAGGACACCATACCGAACTGGAAAGTGGCCTGCACCAGACTCTGACACTGCTGATGCCTTGGTCTTGGGCTTCCCAGTTTCCAGAGCCATGAGAAATAAATTTCTATTGTTTATAAGCTTCAGTCTATGGTATTTTGTTATACAGCCTTAATAGACTAAGATACAATTAATACTATAGATATTAATAAGCCAAGTAATATATGAAAAGTGCTATTAATTGAATTACTTTTTATAGATGCAAAAGGCTGATGACATTATAATAAGTATAAAAATACAAATAGTACATATCACTATTAAAAAGAACAAAGAACTCAGTTAAGTGATGCTTCATGAACCCCTAGACATATTATTATGTGAAGAAATGGTCTTGGGGTGTAACTCAGTGACAGAATCCTTACCTAACATATGTGAGGTGTGGTTTTCAGCCCTCAGCACCATGAAGGAAAAAACAAAGACAGAAGGAAGAAAGAATGAAAAATAAAATAGAGGATAGAAAAAGTCAGACCGGGGATTTAGCTCAGTGGTTCTGGTGTCTGTCTTGTAAGCAGAATGCTTGCAGAAAAAAAAAATTATATACATAAGTTGCTCAGTATGTTGTTCTTTTATAAAAAGGAATTGAAAATACTTAAGTACCACTTAGAAACCTACGTATATATGTATGTGTGTGTGCATGTATATATATATCTATTTTTTTTCTTAGTTTTTTGAGACAGGGTCTTGCTTTGTAGTGCAGGCTGGCCCTGAACTCACTATGTAGCCTAGGAGAGCTGCGAACTCACAGCAATCCTCCTGCCTCTGCCTCCTGAGTGCTGGGATTACAGGTGGGAGTCACCATGCTCAGCATTATAGTATGTGGTATCAGGGATCAAACTCAGGACCTTGTGCTTGCCAGGCAGAAGCTGGAACCACTGAGCTAATCCCTGGCCCCATTTATATATATATATGTATATATATATGCATGCTTACAATACAAAGTCTGGTAACAATCTATAGTTTATATGTAGACATCCCCCCACACCCTCATACACTCATAGGAGGGGCTATTGGCTGGATCACAGGTGTGTGATATTGGAGTATTGGTATGTGATACTGGATTAGTCCATTGATCGTGTGGATATGAGAAGGCCCACCCCACGTGTGAATGGGAACTAATCAATAGGCTTATAGATTGAATGGATTAAAAGAGGAAAGAAAGCTTGCTGCTTGTTGCTTTCTGCCTGCCATTCCATAGAACTGGGTCTCTTCTGCCATGCCCCACTGTCGTGCTGCCCTGTAAACTGTGAGCTAAAATCAACCTTTCATTCTTTAACTTGTGGCTGTGGAATATTCTGTTCCAGCAAGGAGACAGTGACTGAGACAAATGGGTTGCTAGTGAGGAGATCTGAGCGGATGGTGGGCGGGAGTAGGAGGAAGCCTAAAAACCACCACTCAACCATGTGACCGATCTGCTGACTACAACACCAGACCAAACTGCTACTAACGTCTCATTTTCACAGGAAGGAAAACATAGAAATGACCAGCAGACAAAAATGTAATTCTTTAAAAATGTCTAATAAAATAGACAAATTTCTGGGGAAACGTGATCAAGGAAATGTGAGTATGCACAAATAATGTTTACTGCAGTGTGTTCACTCTCTGTCCGCATCCATTATGTTAGGTCACAGATAAATTCCTGTAGATTAAGGAATTGGCTTGATTAGTAAGAGGACACATCCAGGGCTGAGTTGACTCCGGCCCCCTGCTTCTGTTGTCCTACAGAGATGACAGCCAGTGTCTCTGTGCACATCGCTTCTGAAGGCCTTTCTTAACCTCAGCCCTGCTTACCTGGAAACACATCAAAACAACCTTATGAGAATGAGAATAAGCAAACTGTTTGGCCTCAGGAAGCCTTGGACAATTAAATTTAAACAATCCTCAAAGAAATCAAGCAATTGTCTCTCTGTCCCCTCTCTGTAAAAGCATAAAGGTAAGATGGTTTTATAGATATCTTTTACCAATTGGAAATAGATCATCTTTTAATATACATACTGTTTCAAAGAAGAGAGGGATCTTCCCAAGTCATTTGCATTCTATAAATTTTTATATATTGTGTTTTAACTTTTATTTTTTTTAAACTTTTATTTCTTTAAAATTATTTTCTTGGTGCTGAGGATTTAGCTCAGTGGTTCCTGCATCTGCATCACAAGAGCAAGTCCCGAGTTGGATCCCTTGTACCACATACAACAATGCTAGGTGTCAAGGCTCAGGCCTGTAATCCCAGCAATCAGGAGGCAGAGGCAGGAGGACTGCTGTGAGTTCCAGGCTCACTTGGGCTACATAGTGAGCTCGGGGCCAGCCTGAACTACAAAATGAGACCCTGTTTCAAAAAAAAATTATTTCTAACTCCCCTTGTGATTTTTTTTTAAATGCAAAGACATTTGTCAGTGTATTGCTCAATTTCCAGAGTTTTAGGGATTTTCCAACCATCTTTGTTAGTTACTTCCAGTTTAATCGTGGTGGAGCCAGACAACATATGACATCATATGGTTTGACATGTCAGATCTGTTCAGGTTTGTGTTATGGAATGACCACTGTGATAAAAAGCCCATCTTGCTCAGGGGAAACGTGCATTCTGTTTCTGTTGAGGAGAGAGGTCTACGAATGCCCCAGAGGTCAGGTTGGCTGGCAATATTGTTCAGGTGTTCCATGCCTTTCCCCTTACTAGTTTTCTATTTATTCTTCTGTTATTTACTGAGAGAAGAGTACTGAAGTCTTCAACTATTGATACAACTCTCTTACAGTCTTTTTTAAAATCATTTTTACTTTATTTTAAAGTTCTGTTTTCAGATGTGTACTTACGAGAAAGTAATACCTTTTTGAGAAATTGATTCCCATCTAAGTGTAGTGGCGCATGTGAGAGGCTGAGGCAGGAGGACGAAAAATTTGAACACAGCCTGAGCAACTTAGTGATTCAGTGAAACTCTATATCAATCAATCAAAAATTGATCAATGTGTCAGTTAATATAAAGGACTGAGGCTGTAGCTTAATGAAAAAGCCTTTTTTTTTTTTTTTTTTTGAGAAAGGGTCTCCCTTGGTAGTTCAGGCTGACCCTGAGCTCAGCCTCCAACTCACAGCAATCCTCCTGCCTCTCCCTCTGAAGTGCTGGGATTACAGGTGTGAGCCACCACACCCAGCACCGTGGTATGTGGTGCTGATTACTGATGGGCATGAGTCTCACACACCCGGTGTGTGTTGTATGTGGTTACCAGGGATTGAACCTGAGCCCTTACACTTGCAAGACAAGCACCAGAACCACTGAGCTAAATCCCTCTCCACTGTTGGTGGGAATGTAAACTAGTACAACCCCTATGGAGATCAGTTTGGAGATTCCTCAAGAAGCTAGGACTGGAGATCCCATTTGACCCAGCAAGCCATTGCTCTGCTAGGTATATACACAAAAGAATTAAAAGATTCATATCACAGTGACATATGTGCACCCATGTTTATAACAGCTCAGTTTGTGATTGCTAAATCTTGGACCACAACCCAAATGTCCATCAACTGGAGACTGGATAAAAAAAGCTGTGGTTCTTCTACAGAATGGAGTATTATTCTGCCATAAAAAATGATAAGTTTGAATCATTTATACTTAAATGGACCTACCTTGAGGATATCCTCATAAGTGAAATAAATAGGTCACAGATATGTAAATATCTTTTCTCTGATATGAGAAAATGAAGATTAAATAAGTTCTAGAATGTATGTTATTATTATGAAATAGAAAATACTCAAAGCGAAACAGGGTGAAGGGGGAAAATAATGAGATTATAACAAAAAAGAAAAGAAACATTTTATGTATATATGGGGTGGGGGTGGTAGGGTGGGTAGGGCTATGGGAAAAAATGAGAATTAAGTTGTGTCATATACTGGTACAAATTCTCATTATTCAGTGCAATCACAATGTGTACGTGTAATGTACCAATAAAGATTTCATTAAAAAAAAAATCCCCAGCTCCAGAGGCCTTTGTTTTAATCCCCTGGACAAAAAAATTTCCTATTTTACTATGTAATTTTTCTCTTTATTCCTGGCAATGGTCTGCATTCTGCAGTCTATTTTGATCCTCATATAACTGTTTCTACTTTTTTAAAATTAATATTTGTATGATATATCTTTTACCATCTCTGCATGATATATCTTTGTCTATTTTTAGCTGTTAACTTATTTATCTTTGTACTTAAAGCGAGTTTTCAATAAAGAATATATTAGCTGGGTCATATTTTGTGTCCAGTCTGCTAATCTCTGCTTTTTAATTTGGGGTTATCTCTGCATGGTCATTCCCCTTATCACTTGGTAGAGGCTGGTGGGAAGAACTTATGCATCAGGGCGAGCTCCCCTGAGTCTGCTAAACCAGTGGCCCTTGATTAAGGGAAATGCTGTTGCCAAGGGATATTTGAGAAAGTCAGGATATATTTTTGGTTGCAGAAAAAAAACTTATAAAATTATTGTCTATAAGAAATAAGAAAGCAAATCACTAGGACAGTGAGTCTGTATTGAAGGACAGCACTACAGAATCTCCGAAGGTTGATGCATGAATATAAAAGGAGACCCTCACCTTGCTGTGTTCTCCCTAGAGAGTATCATTGGCTTGTGTGACGTTGGAGAATAAATGGAGAGATACATTTATTGAGTGTCAGAATTTTTCTAGAAAAGGTCAAGAGATGAAGAGGAAAGAAGAGAGCAATTGTGGATACAGTGAACCAGCTACAAGAACGGGACATGGATTCTACGCTAGACAATATATGAGGTGAGGATACGTAGGGGTGAAGGATATACAAGGCTGGCAAGGTAATAGGTGGCAGTTTCATGTTGAAAAATCATCAAAATCAGACTGTAGGAGAGGGTGCTAAGAAATAGCAGGTATAGTGAAAGAGCCAGACACTTGGGAAAGGAATGGAAGGAATGCTGTTGATGGTCCAGGGAAAGTCTCAATTGTGACTATGGAAGCAGGTGGTAGAAGAATATGGAGGAACAAGGGACCAGGAAGATTATGGTTGTGGATATTGAGGTCACTAATTAAGATGAGGCTAGTACTCGAAAGGCAAAGAACTGGATACTAAAATCTTTAGGGAGTGAGGAGTGGTAACCTGGAGTTCTGAGATAACCATAAAACATAAGAATAAGATGATCAAAATCTAGCAATAAAAGGGCAGTGTTCAGAATATACAAATTCTCTTAAAGTCAATGAATAGCAATTTAATAGACTAGACAGAGCAGGGAATTTAGCTCAGTGGTTCCGGCACCAGCCTTGCAAGCACAAGGGCCCGGGTAACCACACACACCAGTGCAAGGCATGGAGATTCACACCCACCAGCAATCAGTACCATATACCGCATACCACAGTGCTGGGCATGGTGGCTCATACCTGTAACCCCAGCACTCGGGAGGTGGAGGCAGGAGTATTACTGTGAGTTTGAGGCTGGCTTGGGCTATAACAGGGCTCTTATACAAGTAGAAACTGGTACGACACAGTTAAAAAACTATTTGACAACATACAGCAAGGACAAGGTGCACATGTCCCTGGACTCAGCTTCCAATCCCAGACATGAGCTTTAGGGAAAACCTCATATGTGTGTGGTTCAAACAGATGTTCACAGGATGTTTATGGGAACACTATATATAAGAGATAAAAATGAGATCCATAAATGGCAAAGGGGTAAGTAAGTTGTATGTATGTACACAGTATCTCATTCTATGGTGAACAGATTAGGCACACTGTCATTGTCCAGCTTCTAAACTAATGGAAACCGAAAGTTGCGTTATGATATGTACTGTGTGATAGTATCACTTTAGGTAAAGTTTAAAAGCAAAAGGTTATGCATATTTATGAGCACATATTGTTGTAAAAATGTAAAAACATGGACAATAAAGATACATACACCTGGGGAGGGCAGGATGGGGAGTGGGAGTCTGGAAAAAGCACAGAAGTGGATTTTATTCAATTTTTAAAAATTAATTTTATTGGTACATTTTAAATATATATAATATATGTAATTTCACCATAGGAAATCTGCACCTGGTCACAATATATCTTAATTCTTCTTTCTTCCCATTAC
Organism: Petromus typicus; assembly: GCA_004026965.1. NCBI lineage: Eukaryota > Metazoa > Chordata > Mammalia > Rodentia > Petromuridae > Petromus > Petromus typicus. The sequence goes on along the minus strand of PVIR01014530.1, from coordinate 20,195 downwards.
CCTCCCCCATCAACCCCACTTCCCCTCCTTATTTACAAAAGCTTTATTTCCATTTTCCTTCTATTCTTTTTTCTTTTCTCTTCCTTACCCCACCTCCATCCTTACATCCCTTTCTCATTTGAACATTTTCTTCCTGTTTTACAATACCTATTACACATTTTGGTCTTTATTTATCCATTTGGTCTCAATTTGTAATGTTTTATTTTTTAAATAAAAGTTGAAACAAAGAGAAAAAATATATTAGTTAATTGTGAGTGGTGGCTGTATTACAATGTTATTTTCAATACATTCAAATATTTCATTTGAATTATGTGGCATAGGTAGGGATGATACCACTTCTAGAGAATTTAATATATTTTAAAAGTTTCGTGTTATCCCGACTTTCCATGTCACCCTGTCATCTTGACGGCATTTCATGGGAATGTAAGGGCTGTATGAGAGTGCTGTTGGTGTTGGCCACAGGCAGGAATGAGCAGGATTTCCAAACATGTCAGAATAAGGAATGCTGCTGGTGGAAACATAAAATGTACTATGGCAAACAGTTCTTGAGGACGCAGAAATGATCCTGCAGCTTGGTTGAGAATGGAATGATTTGATAATAATCTACAAAAATATTTCCTTGTGGCTATTTCTGTGGAGCATGTCATGCAATGACAGCCTTCCCTTCAGGCTCTCTCAACACTGGATACATACTTCTCTCTAATCTGTGGGCTGAGTAAATATCTAACATATAGATATGGATAATCTAGAAGCCAGTAAACACTTGCACTTAAACACATGCGCCATGAGCTGGGTCCTCTCCTTCTCACAGCTTTCCTCAGTGGTTGTAACCTGTCTGTCTGTCCTCTGTCTAGCAATGTGAATCCTGTCTTCTTCAGGACTTTTATAGCCAGGAATCAAGCTGGAGCAGATTTGTGGAGGGGATATTGCCTTATGAGGAATTACTGAGGGCTCCTATAGGTTACTGTAAGAACACTACATTTTGCTAGATGCCTTTGTGACTCATCAAAAGGGCTTTGGTGTGGTAGGAAAAGAACAGAGTTAACTTAAGGGTAGAGCTTGAATGACAAGGGGAATGGGATGGACCTCTTCCATAGCTCGCTATTCGGCCAATTATCACATCTCCAGGGGCTGCAACCCAGGCTTGTGTTCAGGAATCAGAGAGAGAAGCACTTCCATGTGGGCCCCAGGTCTATTTCCTCAGGGCTCCCCCAGAGACAGGGGCTCTATAGCTTGGTGAGGGCAGAGTCTTTTAGGACACATACATAATCTCAGCACAGTTCTTAGGGCCTGGGGTGGGCTCTTCAGGGACCCCGTGATTTGCGAACTGCACTGGTCACCACTAAGAGTGCTGGACGGTGGACAGGAAGAATCTTAAGGCCTGAGCTCTAGTCTTTCACAGGATGTGCTAACTGCTTTGGATTCAGAGACAGAAGATCAATGTCCTCATCCCCTGTGTGGTGGCGAGACACCAGTGGCCTGAATTGTCCCCACTTTGAGACTCTGAGCCTTGGTCTTTCAAGTCAAGGGACTAGCGCAGGGTCAGGCGTAGGAGGATGACAGGCTTTCTTGTGAAGCTCATTGTCAAGAAAGTATCTAAAAGCTGCCATTATGAAATTGGAAAATATTATTTCAGAAAAATTTAAAATACTCTAAATTTTATTCCAGTTATCTGAATGCACAGCTAAAGTTGTAAAATTTTAGCAACAGATCTTACCATTCATAACTTTCATGATCATTGCCAAAGTCTAAATTCAAAGTTTAAGAAATCATCTTTGAGAATCCTCTGTGGCACATGTAGTTTGCTAATTAAAAAAAAAAAAAAAAAAGCAAAACCTTTTATTTTTGAGTATAGATTTTCAGAAAAGTTACAAAGACAGTACAGCAAGTTCATGTATCTGGTTCACGAGCTTCCTCTATAGTTAATGTCTTGTATAAAACAATTTATCAAAATAAGAACTGACACTGCTACAAAATAACAACTAAATACATACTTTATTCATATTTGACATTTCTCCCACTAAAGTCCTTGGGTTGATCTGTCCTTGCACTATCTAATTCAGGACTCCACATTGTATTTAACGTCTCCTTAGTTCCTTTCTCTCTGACATTTTCTAAGGTTTGACCAAACAGTCTTATGAAGAATATTATTCAGGCTGTCGTAGAATGTCCTTCATTTTATATTTTTCTGATGTTTTCTTGATAACTGGACTGGGGAGATGAGTTTTAGGGAAAATATCACAGAGTTGAAGTGCCCGTATCTCACTGTATTAAGAAGTGTGTGATGGCAGTGTGACTTAGGTGGCGATGTTAACCTCAGTTTCTTGGTTAGAGAACTGCTCTCCAGCTCTGTCCTCTACAGTTTACTGTTTCTCCTTTTTTATGTTCTTTGGAAATGAGACACCCAGGCCCATCAGACTTTCATGGAGTAGAAGAAGTCATTAAATTCCTCTTGTTAGAAGGAAAATGATCTATTTAGAGTTCTTCCGTAAAGATTTATTTCTTCTCTGCCATTTGGTTATTTATCTTTTAAAAATTAGTGTGGTTGCAAAGAGCAATACTTTGTCATTTACTGGTTACTGAAACTGTTTCAGTTTGGCTCTGTGTCCTTTTGCCTTTGTCTCCATCCTTTTGTAGTTTAAGGTTTGTTTGTTTCTTTCTTTCTTTATTTTTGAGAAATTGCTGATTTCCTGGCACTAAAAGATGATCAAGGCTCATCTTGCATTTTTCTTTTTCTAGCCCAAGGGTCAGCAGTTTTTCCATGAGTTATTGGGTATTTAAAAATAGAGCATTTTTAAAATGCAAAAGCAATGTATGCTTTTTGTAGAAAATTTGGGGAATAAATACAAGTAAAAATTCATGAGGAAAATTACATTATAGTTCTATGACGCAAAGAAAACCATTTTTTAGATTTTAAAATATTTCTTTTCTGTTCTTTTATTGATTTTCTTTGTTTTCAATTTCATAATTTCTGCTTTTGTCTTTATTTTTTTCACATCTCATTTGGGGTGTTATTATCTTTTATCCTTGAGTTGAAAGATTATTTTGTTTTCAATCATGTTCTTTCTGAACAATGTATTTAAGACTGTTTTATTATCGGTGTGTTGCTTTTGGAAAGTGTTCATCTTGCTATTCATTTCTAAGTGGTGACTTCTGCCCGATTTCCTCTTCTGAAGTCCCCTGGGGTACTTCAGAGCTCTGCAGCCTCTGAACACCTAGGGCCACATCCACCCTGCGCTGCTGTCCTCCCCTGGAGCCACTATGGGTTGTGTATCTTAAAACTATGTAATTTTGATTTTTTTCAAGTAACTATTTATGTAGTGATTTCTGGCAAAGGGAAAAGTTGAAGAACATATTTAATCTGTCATTTTGATCCCATCACTTGTTCCCCTCTTCCCCTTCTCCTTTTTCCTCCTCCCTCTCTTCTCCTTTTCCTCCTTCTCTCTCTCTCTCTCTCTCTTTCTTCCTTTGGAGAGCTAGGCATGGAACCCAGGCTCTGCTGTGCTAGGCAGGCGCTCCACTATGGTGCTACATCTTTCTCTTTTTGTTTTTTCCCAGTACTGGGGATTGAGACCGGAAGGTACTGAACTGCATCTCAAGCCTTTTTAAAATTTTATTGTTATTTCAAAAAGAAGTCTTGATAAGTTGCCCAGACTGGCTTTGAACTTGTAATCTTCCCATGTCAGCCTCCCAAGTAGCTGAGATTACAGATATGTACCATTGTGCCTGGCTTTTTCCCCCAGGAAGATGCTAGAGATCAAACCTAAGGTCTTGTGCTCCTAGGCAAGTACTCTCGCTACCCTAAGTACACTAAGCCACTTCCCCGGCCTGCTCCTTTTTTTCAATGTCCACATTCGTGTTAATATAATTTAAATCACTCTATATATGAAAACTTTTGCATGATTCAACTGAAAACAGTTGGCTTTGTAAAAAATTATTTAGCATGTTTTAGTTACTACACCACAGGCAGAATTAGTCTATTAATGCTGTCCTTTTCAACTGGAGGCTTTACATCTTTTTACCATACATTAATTCTGCAGTGATTCTATTTTTTTTTCAGTTGGATTTTTAACTGAAACATTTCCATCTATTATAAACAATTTATGAATACCATTTTTAAAGCTAGACCCATCTCTTTCACCATGCACTAAACTAAAATCAAAGTAGATTAGAGCCCTAAACATTAAAACAGAAACATTAGACCTGCTGGAAAACAAGTTGGGTAGAACTCTTGGAAACACTGACTTAGGGAAAGACTTGATGAACAAAACCTCTACAGCATGAGAACTAGCAGAAGGAATCAACAACTGGGATCTCATCTTATTAAAAAGTTTCTGCATAGTAAGAGAAACCACCAGCAGAGTGAAAAGACAACCAACAGTATGGGAAAAAATATTTACCAGCTGTTTCTCAGACAAAGGGCTACTATCTAGAGTATATAAAGAACTTAAAAAAACCAGTCCCTCCCTCAATTTAAAGTCCCAATTAAAAAATAAGCATCTGAAATAAACAGACACTTTTCAGAGGAAGAAGTAAAAGCAGCTCAGAAGCATATAAGGAAAAGCTCAACATTACTGGTCATTTGAAAGAGGCAGATGAAAACAACAATGAGATTTCATCTCACTCCACAAAGAATGGCTGCTATCTCAGAATTAACCAACAACAAATGCTGGGGAGGCTTTGGGGAGAAAGGAACCCTCCTTCATTGTTGATGGGCATCTAGGCTGGTGTAACCACAGTGAAGTCCAGTGTGAAGATTCCTCAAAAAACTAGAATTAGAGGTCCCATTTGACTCTGCTATTCCCCTGCTAGGTATATACATGAAAGAATGGAAAGAGTCATATCACAGTGGAATATGTGCATCCATGTTTATAGGAGCTCAGCTTGTGATAGCCAAGTCTTTTTTTTTTTTTTTTTAAGGTTTTTTGAGACAGGGTTCCGCTTTTTTGTGGTTCAGGCTGGCCCTGAGCTCAGCCTCAAACTCACACCACAGCAATCCTCCTGCCTCTGCCTCCTGAGTGCTGGGATTACAGGCGTGAGCCACCACACTGGTGGTATGTGGTACTGGTTGCTGCTGTACGTGAGTCTCCACGCCCAGTATGGTATGTGGTTACTGGGGATCGAACCCTGGTCCTTGCATTTGCAAGACAGGCGCCAGAACCACTGAGCTAACTCCCTGGCCTGTGATAGCCAAGTCTTTTTTTTTTTTTTAAGGCTTTTTTTTGTTTGTTTTTTTGAGACAGGGTCTTACTTTGTAGTTCAGGTTGGCCCTGAGCTCAGCCTCCAACTCACATCACAGCAATCCTCCTGCCTCTGCTTCCTGAGTGCTGGGATTACAAGCATGAGCCACCACGTCCGGCACTGTGGTATGTGGTACTGGTTGCTGCTGGGCGTGAGTCTCCACACCCGGTATGGTATATGGTTACCAGGGATCGAACCCGGTTCCTTGCACTTGGAAGACAGGCGCTGGAACCACTGAGCTAACTCCCCGGCCTGTGATAGCCAAGTCTTGAAAGCACCCAAATGCCCATCAGCTGGAGACTGGATAAAGAAGGTGATGTTTGTCTATAAAATAGAGTATTACTCTGCCATAAAGAATGATAAATTTGAGTCATTGATACTTGAATGAACATACCTCGAGGACATACTCATAAGTAAAATAAATAGGTCATACATGTGTAAATACCATATGCTTTCTCTGGTATGAGATACTGAATATGTAAATGAGTTCTAAAATGTATGGTAGATATTGTGAAATAGAAAATATTCAAAGAGAAAAGAGGGTAGGAGTAAGTGAAGAAGGGAAAGAAAAAAGTTCATGGTTAAAAAAAGAAACAAAGCATATATATATGTATATATGGGGCAGGAGTATGTAGAGTGGGCAGGAAATGGAAAAAAATGTGAATTATGTTGTGTCGTATACTGGTACAAATTCTCAATGTTTAGTGTGATCATGATGTCTATATATATGTCATATATGACATATGTCTATATGTCAATAAAATCAATTTTCAAAAAGGCTGCATATGTCTCATTAAATAATATATCACATTCATCATTTAAGTTTCACTCAGCTTTTCTTCTATTACAAATAAAGCGGTAAATGTCCTTGATCATTAATCTATTTTTATGCACAAAATGTTTTCAATGGATGTCAAAAAATATTTTAAGATTCCCAACTAACAGATTGAGTTATTCTAGATCTACTAACATATTTTCACACACAATTACAAGTAATACATGTAAGTATGTATAATGTATGTAACATGCATAAAGCATATATCCAGAATATACAAATTTCTGTTTTGGATTATATATCTTTAAAAACTAGTTCTACCACAGCCATTGTCCTAGACCGGAAATGTGAAATATTGTATCACACAGGTGCCTGTGAATCCAGGCTGAATGCTTCTCATTATATAGTTTATTTTGGGTGGGGGAAATGGACCATGATAACAACACATTTTTTTGGACCTGAAATGGGTATGTCCAGTTTGTCATATGGTCATTCTCAGAGGTCAGAGATAGAGGGTGCAAATATATAGAGATTTGTAAAAAAAAAACAACAAAAAAAACAACTCTGACTTTCATGTACACCACGTTAGAATTCACACAGTCACACCATGGGAATCCAATTAGAAGCATAAGCACACAGTTTGAAGCACCTCTGTTCTCCTCAAATTCGTGAACTTGACTCTTCTCTACTCAATGTTCTGAAGTTCCTTCACTAGGTTACTCTTAATGTAACTTTTCTGTTTTAGGGAAGTTTGAAGGAGATTAATATGCAATAATGTGAGGTGTTAAGGAAAATTATTGAGGCTTTATCCTTGTATTAAAACTGTATTTTCCAGGACTCCCATAACAGAACACCACAAACTGGGCAGCTTAAGCAACAGAATTTATTTCTCCTGGTTCTAAAGGCTGTAAATCCAAGTGTCAGCAGATTTGATTTCTTCTGGGGCTTCTTGTGGGGGTGCAGATAGCCATCTTTCCCCAGGGTCTTCACAGAGCCTCCTTTTCTGTGTGCAGACATCTCTAGCGTCTCTTTGGCATAACCAGATTTCCTCTTTTTACAAAGACACCAGTCAGATTGGATTAGGATCCACCCCAACGGCATTACTTTAACTTACTCATCTCTTCAAAGACCTGGTCACACTCTGAGGCACAGGGGGTTGAAGCCTTGATGACATTTGACTAGTGAAGATATGAGAGTTAGTGCCTAACCCACCTTGAGATAAACAAGATTTAACTTGCTTTGAAAGTCAGAGAAAGTGCATGGCATAAAGCTTTGATGTTGAGAACAGATGTGAACTTACCTGTTTTTAGAGAACTGCAAATCATTCCCTTGGAAACATTAGGTTAGCTCTTTATTTATGTTTTAGTATACATTTGCAATACACAATAATTTCATCTTTGGGAACTGGGTAATATACATACTGCACCTCAATTATTTTTACTCCATCTCCCCTCTTCCTGTAGCTTTTCATCTTTCCCCAGATCTTCTTGCCATCTCCACAGTGTTTACCTCTCCATTTCCTACCAGCTGCCTTTTATTTTTCTTATTGATATTTTGGGCTTTTCCTATTACATGGACTTCTCATCAATATGGGCTAGGCTTTTACATTAATTTCTTACCTGTGCAAGGACTTAAAAGTGATATAAAGATTATAGTAAATCACTCAGAAAGTGGAATGAGAATGAAATTGAGATGAAAAATGTTCACTAAAAAAATTATGATGTTGTAGCTGGGTGTGATGGCTCACTCCTATAATCCCAGCAGTTGGGGGCAGAGGCAGGAGGACTGTCATGAGTTCAAGGGTAGCCTGGGATACATAGTGAGGTTAGGGCCAGTTTAAACTACAAAGCAAGAACCTGTTCCAAAAAATAAAATTAAACAAAAGAAGGAAAGAAATTATGGTTTGGGAGATAGGATGGGAGATATAAGAGCCCTCCATGGAGACTGTGTGGAAATGCAGGTTCTAATGCATTTCACAATGTGATTGTCCTCCAATGCTGTTCCTTAGCTGTGAGACCAGGAGGAAGACAGTCAGATGCAACTGCTGTGCTCAAGACTATATCATGGGCGTTTGGGGGTCTTCATTGCTTCTCAATCCCTCTCAGCAAGAAGGTTATCAAAAGAGCAGATAGGAGCCATGCCCTGGGTGATAGAGCAGCTGTGACAATTGTGTCTAAAAGGGTGAAGTAAGTGGAGTCTCTGTTGGTTTAGGCCAGACCTTACATTGGGCTCTGCCCATCACGTACACTGACTGGTTCCCCAACCTCATTACACAGCTGTAATTGTTAACCCCAAATCTCCACATCTCCTAAAATGTTTGGTTTTGGGGCCTCAGGATGATGTAGTTGGAAAACCAACTTCTCTGAGGTAATCAGAGTTTGTTGTTGGTCTCTTTCACTTCCTAGATGTTAAACATACACAGCAGGACAGCCTTCTTGCTTCATTCTCTGTAGCCACATGGATATGGTCTTTTAGGGTCCTGATATGATGGGGGAAAGCTTGACATGTATGATGTCTCAGACTCAGGGATGGGAGTGTGTTGACTGCAGAATGCCCACTGGTATCAGGGGAATGGACAGGGGAATAGGCAGGGCAGTGTCCCACCCCCAGCTCAGGGTTTTCACAGATGGATCTCTACCCTTTACACTGTTTCCTGTGCCCCTCCAATTCCGTTTACCCCTGGCTTCCATGATGAGCCACTGTACATACTGAGACTTTTCCACTGATAGAAGATGGTGTGATTCTCAGCACAGCAGAAGCATCTTCTTATTTTTGACATTTCGCAGTCTGTAACATCACTAATTTAGACCACTCTGTTCCAGTCTGGTGCAGTGATTCTAAGATTTTTTAGGTCCCTGTGAGGTCTCAGGTCTTTGTTGTGTACTGCCAGGGCCCAGCCTTCATAAGAAATGAATGTATATGAAATTCCAGCTACCCAGACAGTTTTCTAACAGACAGTGGAAACATGTCATCTGCTCTTCCTTCAGGACAAATGACAGGGGTTTAGCTCACCCAGTCAAGAGTGCTCCGACCTTACTAACAACTGCAGAGGGGGAGCATGCTCCTCAGCAGAAAAGTTTCTAAATTGCAGAGGAAAGCTGTTAGGCATAGAGAAGTGTAATTTATACCAGAGCCCTCTGGCTAAAACAAAAGGGAAAAAATGCTGTGCAGTTAAAAAGATTCTCTACAATTCAGGCCAGGTCCCTGGCAAGTTTACAACAGTTCTGATAGAACATTACTTTTTATGGCTCTTTTTAACAAAATTGATATGGAAATATTGTTATCTATAAAATATTACTATATACATCAAGTTGTGGACATTAAAGTAGCCTTGGTGAAGACCTCATTTGCAATAGGCACCTGATAATTCCTCCTCCCTGCTCAGGACTTGGAGGTAGCTCTTGGGTAAAATGAAGGAATCTAATCTGTAACAATCAGGGTCCAGGCTGCTGGATGAGGGCAAGTGAAGGCCCCTCCTCCCTGCTTGTGGGGTGGGCTTTGCCCTTGTCTGTCGTCTGGCTCACAATAGAGCCCACGGGGTCATTAGCAGCCAGAGGCAGCAGAATGTGCACTAGAACTTCAGAGGTGGCTGGAACTGCTGAACTAGAAGCTGCAGTTCCAAAGACACCCAAAGGATCCGTATCCATGTTAAAGTCCGAATGCACAGCTCAGGAGCCCGTGGGTGCTGGGCTGGGAGTCCACTGAGTAGGAGCAGTTCTTGCGTGAGGGTCCAGGGACCAAGTAGACATTTTTCAGGGGACAGAAGTTAGTTGCTTCAAGATTGGCATGAATATTTTCTCAGACTCTGAATGTCAAGCTCTGACTCTGCTGTGGTACAGCTTAAGAATGGCCAGACAGGGGTTAGTTATTTTTCTCTGAATTATCACCCCTTACTCTATTCCTTCACTTGCGACTCTGTCATTTCCTTTGCAGGCATTGCAACCCTGTGAAGTTATGGACTTCCTCGTGTACGTGGCAGGGACCAGGCCTCTGAAACGGAGTACTCTGGGAGCGGAAAGCAGAGCTGGCTCTGATGGGTGGGGACAGGGCTCACATTGGTCAAATTGCCTGTCATTGGGCTCAACTGGCACTGGCCATACCTGGCCTATACTAGGCTCCAGTAGCCTCCTCTACATCAGTTCTCCTTCTGCTGGTCACTGCTACAAAATCAAGGTCCTGGGACGTCAGAAAAGACTCTTAAGTTTGTCCCTGAGAGAACCTCTGTGCCTGAGATGTCTGAGGATGTCGTGATTGGGACTCGCTGGCACCCACCGTGTGCTGAGTTGACTGCTAGCCCACAAGGAGGACAGAGGGTGATGGCACCACCACCATGGGCCAGGAAGTACTTGGGGGAGGGAGACAGGAAGAGGACATGGGTGCGACAGATGGTAAACGTGTCCTTTGGGAAGCGTTCTCTATTTTCTTTTTTTTAAGGTTTTTGAGACAGGGTCTCACTTTGTGGTTCAGGCTGGCCCTGAGCTCAGCCTCAAACTCACATCACAGCAATCCGCCTGCCTCTGCCTCCTGAGTGCTGAGATTACAGGTGTGAGCCACCATGCCCGGCACTGTGATATGTGGTACTGGTTGCTGCTGGGGTGAGTCTCCAGGCCCAGTATGGTATGTGGTTAACCGGGGATTAAACCTGGGCCCTTGCGCTTGCAAGACAGGTGCCGGAACCACTGAGCTAACTCCCCTGTCCCAATGTTCTCTATTTTCTTACTTAGCTTCTTACGCATGGAATATAACAGATAAGATGAAGAGAATATTTTCTGGGAACAGGTGGGACTGGTCCTTCAGCTCCTTCACTGATTTTTACTTTTTAATCTCAGGGAGCAGCAAGACTTTGTCCGTTTCGTGGCAGCTGTGGGGACAAAGGGTTCTCAGAGATCCTTGGGGTCCCCAGTTCAATTCTCTAACTCTTGTCCTCTTCTGGGGGCCATCTGACTTGTTTTCCTTCTGGACAGTGGCACAATGGGCTCCCTCCTCCTTTTTCCCTGCAGCACCTGATCTTTGCGTGTCCTGTGGCCACCCAAGGGCAGGATCCGCTGGGAGTCATTCATTAGTGATGTCCCTAACGCACAAAATCCTTAAGACACACAGCCATGACTTGGACTCGGCTCTTGGGAAGTGCTGCCTCTTAGCCTTCGGTTTCTGCTCTAGAAAATACCACTTTGGCTGTGTTTATGGGATAGCAGTGACCTTCATAGCACATGATAGTCATCATTTAGAAAATTATGCTGTTCTATCATGTGGAGGACCAAACAAAAAGAGGTTATTAAATTTTGCAGTAGAGCTACTTCTACTTATTATACTGTTGAACTTTTCCCTTTTAATTTTTGTTTACTTTTCACACAAAAATATAGCTTTTTAGTTTTTTTCTCTTCAACAATCCTTTATTATTCTATAGCTGTCTTATCACATTCTGCTCCCTTAAAAAATAGCTTTAAAAAGGCTGAGAATTTAGCTCAGTGGTTCCAGCATCTGCCTTGCAAGCACAAGGTCCAGAGTTTGATCCCTGGTAACCATTTACCACAATGCCAGGTGTGGTGGCTCACGCCTGTAATCCCAGCACTCAGGAGGCAGAAGCATGAGGATTGCTGTGAGCTTGAGGGTAGCCTGAGCTACATAGTGAGCTCAGAGCCAGCCTGAACTACAAACAGAGAACCTGACTCAAAAAATAAATAAATAAATAAAGTAGCTTAAAAAGCTGTCTGAAAGTGTCAGGCAAAAAGTCTCAGGTTGTTTATAAAAATGAAATATGTCAAGTTGTTGTTACATGGGTGTAATAAGTGTCATACTTATTCCAGGTAATTACAGTAACAAGCAAGAAGTCCTTTGGACTTTGTTACTGACTCAACTTTTTGACAGAATTTTGACCTCTTCTGGGTACTTTCAGATTTTCACCAGCTCTTTTTTTGACCAACTTTAACTAGCTCTCAAAGTAAGAGAAGGCTTCTTCCTGCAACAATGCTGTGCAGGCTTTTTCCAGTGTCACCATGGAGACACATTTCTCACTGTGGAAAAACTCCTATTATAATAAATAAGACTACTGTACAATATGGATTAATAAGCCGAACAGCAAACAAGATAGAACTTGAAGTAGGAAGGAATTGAGTGGCAGCAGGGACAGTCGGAGGAAGGAAATTGGCTCAATTTCTGGTTCCCAAAGAAGAGTCAAAATGTATAGTCTAATACTCACTCCATAAGCCTGATTCTTACATATCACAGGAGGCGACTGGCAGCTCCCACAGAGGGAATGATGTAGCACTAAACAAAATAGTCACGATCCTGGGCTGCTTCTGTGCATTGTTTCGGAAGCATTAGGAAAACAATGACATGAGATTAAACAAGCTGAACAATGAGATCTTGCAAACTGATAGGAAACATACGATGCCGAAGGAAACAGTGGGCCACACTAATGAAAAGCTGTGTATAAAAGTTCAGAGAAGAAAAAATAATTTTCTCCTCTGCCTTTAGGCATTCTTAGTCAGACTCCAAATTAGAAGATATAAATTAATATGAGAAAAATAAAAGTTTAATAATATGTATATGTCACATAGAAGGGTAAGTAAGAGAAATAACAAAGTTTCTAGAATAGACCTCTAAGAGCTGCCTTACATTTTAGGCTTAAATATTTTCCTCCACCAAAATTTTAAGAAGAAAGGGTACGGTGAAACACCTGGAAAGTCAATGCTGTGTTGGTTAGGTTGGTTTAAGTCATAGCTTTCTCATTATCAGTCTTTAGGGACCTACTCACCCTCTCTTCCTTGAGCAAAGAGAAAGACATTTGTGCAAAAGCAAATTTTTTTTATAGATGTGAATGTCTCCTACAAAAGGTTAACTTTTCAGAGTTTCTCCTGTGTCTGCAGTCTCTTACTCTAACCAGTTAAAGTAACTTTTCTGCCAAAGAGGCATATTGCCGGACAGTATTAGTATATTTTCCTACAGTCTGAATTTGAGATGGCATGCTGTGAGTCTTATCATAAAAATATTTAAGTGGGAAATAAATTATAAAAATCAGTAAATTTAAAAAGCATTATCATTTTTGTTCATCAGATTGACAAAAATTTTAAAATAACAATACTTAGTAGTTATGAGAGATGTAATGAAGATGTTCACACTTTTTTTTGGTGGAAATAGAAACTACGGATTTTCAGGAAATCAGTTTGGCAATAAGAATCAATTTTTGTGTGAAACAGTGCTGTGGAAGCTGGTACATAGGTCACAAAACAACCCACTAAGACAGAAACAGGATCAAAGGCCAGTTTAATAGGCTTGTTGCACAGCAGGAGGCAGGATTCATGTGTCCCGTTACTCATGAGACATCAAATGGAATGGACTAAGAAACGCCTAGCATGTGGGGGCACAGCTATAGGTGTTTCTGCTGGTAGACAGTGAGGTAGAAAGTGAGGGAGGAAAACTTGTTCAGCATGTGGGTGGCAGGAGGGGTAAAAGGGAGAAAGAAGGCAAAGTCCCTGTTTTTTGCCATTTGCAGCGTGGCTAAATTATTTCATTATATACATACACACATTTTCTTTATCCAGTCACCTGGTGATGGGCACCTAAGCAAGTCCCAGCATCTTACTATTGTATGTTTTTTCACAGTAAAAGTAACCCTGTGGATGCTGATGTTAATTCCTCTGGGTACAGACTAAGGAATGGTATAACTGGATCCAATGGTAGTTGTATTTTTAGCTTGCTGAGAAACTTTCATGCTGAGTTTCACAGTGACTGTCCTAGTGTACATCCCCATCAGTAGTGTAAAGGGTTTTGTCCCTCACTTCCCATTTTTTCCAGCGTTGATTATTTTTTATTATCTTGATGATAATCATTCTGCATGGGATAAGATAGAAACTCAGTGTACTTTCAGTTTGCAATGTTCTAATGGCTAAATATGTTGAACATTTTTTAAATGTGCTTACTGGCTGTTTGTATTTCTTCTTTTGAAAATTATTCATTTTCCCCTTTATTGAGTGGGCTTTTGACTTCCCTGGTATTAAGTGTCTTGAATTCTTTATATATTCTAGATATTAACTTTCTGTTGAAAAAGTAGCCAGGCAAAATTTTCTCCCATTCGATAGGTTGTCTCTTCACTCTATTGATGACTTATTTGGTTGTGTAGAAATCTTTTCATTTGAGGTAGTTTCATTTGGTGATTGTTGATGTTATTTCCTGTTATTGAAGTACTATTCAATAGTAATATTCAATAAGTCTTTGCTTGGGCCGGGGAGTTAGCTCAGTGGTTCTGGCACCTGTTTTGCAAGCGCAAGGGCCCAGGTTTGATTCCCCGGAAACCCACATACAGTACTGGGTGTGGAGACTCACCCCCAGCAGCAACCAGTACCACATACCACAGTGCCAGGCGTGGTGGCTCAAGCCTGTAATCCCAGCACTCGGGAGGCAGAGGCAGGAGGATTGCTGTGATGTGAGTTTGAGGCTGAGCTTGGGCCCAGCCTGAACTACAAAGTGAGACCCTGTCTCAAAAAAACCTAAAAAAAATTTAAAAATAAAAAAAATAAGTCTTTGCTTATACCTATGGCTTCAATGATTTTTTCTGTTTTTCTCTGAGAAAGAGCTTCACTATATAATTAAAGTTGGCCTGGAATTCACTATGTATTTTAGGCTGGCCTCTAACTTCTAGCAATCCTCTTGCCTCTGTCTTCTAAGAGCTGGGATTACAGATGTGTGCCCCCATGCCCAGCCTGTTTTCTTTTAATAGTTTCAGAGTTTCAGGTCTTCTACCTAGGGCTTTGATCTGTTTTGAATTGATTTTTATAGAGCAAGAGATAGCAATCTTGTTTTTACAAGATGGTATTCACTTTTCCCAGTACCATTTCATAAAGAGGCTGTCTTTTCTCTAACATATATTTTGGCTCCTTTTTTCCAGAAATAGATGACTGTATTTGCATGAGTTCATTCTATTGTTCTCTGTTTTGTTTGATTACTCTACACATTTATTTTTGTGCCTGAATGATACTGTGTTTGTTATAATGACTTTGTGGCATAACCTGAAATTAGGCATTGTGATACCTCCAGCTTCGGTCTTGTTTCTTAGGCTTGCTGTAGATTAGGTATTCTGGGTCTTTTGTGTTTCCATATGAATTTTAGGATTTTTTTTTGAATGCCATTGGTATTTTTATGGGAATTGCATTGAATCTGTAAACTGCTTCTGGTTTTGTAGCCATATGTTAATTCTTCCAATCCATGGACGTGGAAGGTCTTTTCTTCTTCTAGTGTCTTCTCCAGTTTTTCCTTCAATGTTCTAAAATTCTCTTTACACAGGTCTTTCTCCACTTGGTGAGCTTGATCCTTTAGGCATTCTTTTTTTTTTTTATTTTGAAACTATTGTAAATGGAATTGTTTTCCTGATTCTTTCTTTATCAGTCTATAATTAGTGTATGGAAAAGTTATTGGTTTTTAATGTTAACTTTGTACATTGCTATTTTACTGAATTTGCTATGGACTCTAAAAGTTTTTAGAATCTTCTGACTACAGGGTCATATGATCACAAACAAGGAAAATTGACTTCTTTGTTATTTCTATCTCCTTATTGCTTTTTCTTGACTAATTGCTCTAGTTAAAATTTTTAGAACTATATTGAGTAGGAATGGTGAGATTGGGCATCCTTGTTTCCTTACCCATTCAGAATGATGTTGGCTATGAGTTTGTCTTATACGGCCTTTACTATGATGGGGAATGATCCTCTAATACATGGTCTTTTAATCTCCTTTTATGAAGGGATGATGAGCCCAGAGATCGAACTTGGGACTTTGTCCTTACAAAGGTAGGCACGGGAACCACTGAGCTACATCCTCAGCCCAGGAGATGATGATTTTTGTCAAAGGTTTTCTATGTTAGTTGGGATGATCTTGTGATTTTTTTATACTTGATTTCAGTTTACGGTATATTATGTTATTGATTCGTGTATTTTAAACCATCTTGTATCTCTGGAATGAAGACAAATTGATCATAGTATATAATATTTTTAGTATGTTGTTGAATTTTGTATTTTATTATTTTTTTTCATCTAAATTCATCACAAACATTGGCCTATAGATTTCCTTTTTGTTGTGTCCTTGTCTGGTTTGGTATCAGGGTGCTATTTGCTTTGTAATAAAGAATCTGGAAGCATTTCTTCCCTTTATTTTTGCACAGGATAGTTTGAAAAGCATTGGTGTTCATTCTTTAAATGTCTGGTTGGGCCGGAGATTTAGCTCAGTGGTTCCGGTGCCTGTCTTGCAAGCACAAGGACCTGGATTTGATCCCCAGAAACCACATACAATACTGGGCATGAAGACTCATGCCCAGCAGCAACCAGTACCACACACCACAGTGCCGGGCATGGTGGCTCAAGCCTGTAATCCCAGCACTCGGGAGGCAGAGGCAGGAGGGTTGCTGTGATGTGAGTTTGAGGCTGAGCTCAGGGCCAGCCTGAACCACAAAGCGAGACTCTGTTTAAAAAAAAAAAAAAAAGTCTGGTAAAATTCAGTGAACTCATTTGTTGGCTTTTATTTATTGGCAGACTTATTACTGTTTCCAGTTCATTGTTGCTACTAATTTGTTCAGGTTTCTAAAAATATCCTTTGAGTTCATTTTGGTAGACTGTGTCTAAAAATCTATTAATCTCTTCTACATTCTTGAATTTATTAGAATATAGGTTTTCATAGTAGTTCCCATAATTCTCTGGATATAAGTGGCATTTGTTGTAACATTCTCCTTTTCATATCTGATTTTACTGCTTTGAGTGTTCTCTTCCTTTTGGTTACTTTGACTAAATATTTATAAATCTTGTTTATCTTTTCAAAGAACCAACTGTGCTTTATTGATTCTGTGTTGTGGTCTTTTAGTCCCTAACTCATTAATTTAAGCTCTGTTCTCTATTTTTTTTTCCTTTTTGGAGGGTTGGATTTTGGATTATTCTTGCTTTTTCTGAACCTTGTGATCATCATTAGGTTATCTGAGATCTCTCTCTCTCTCTCTTTTTTTTTCTGGTGTAAGGACTCATAAGTATAGTCTTCCTTTGTGGGATGTTGTACTTCCCTTAACTTTTTTTTGAGACAGGGTCTTACTTTGTAGTTCAGGCTGGCCCTGAGCTCACTATGTAGCCCAGGTGAGCCTTCAGCTCTCAACGATCCTCCTGCCTCTGCCTCCTGAGTGCTGGGATTACAGACATGAGCCAACACGCCTGGCATTGTGGTATGTGGTACTGAATGCTGGGTGGGCATGAGTCACCATGCCCAGCATTGTGGCATGTGGTTACTGGGGGTCCAACCTGGGACCTTGCGCTTGTAAGGCAGGCACCGTAACCACTGAGCTAAATCCCTGGCCCAGCTCTTATTATTTTAATCCAATTTGCCAGTCTGTGACTTTTAATCCGAGAATTAGGACAGCTAGGTTAGTAGATACTTTCTTTTGGGATTTGAAATGCATAAACTCTATGGCCTTAGAGTTTCTGGGGAAAAGTCTGAAGTGTTTTCTATAGGTTTGCCTCTATAAATGACTTGCTATTTTTCTCATCAATGTTCTCACCTTGTTCTATACTCTTGTTGTTTTAACTACAATTGACTCGGGATGTTCTTTTTCAGTCACACTTATTTGAGGTTCTGAATACCTCATGTACCTGGATGTTTATATCTTTTCCAAGATTTTTCAGTCTTTCTGCTATTATTTCATTATCTGTGCCACTAATCTGAACCTCAGCACCTTCTCTACACTGAAATTCATAAGCTAGGTATTTTAACTATGACCAAGAGTTCTTGAATATTTTGACAATAATTTCTGTTTTCTATTTTCTTTCCTAGTGTCTGTATGTAATAGTTTCTTAACCTTATCATAAAGTTCTGATATTCTGTCTTCTGCTTGGTGCAGTCTTTTGGTGAGGCTTTCTGTTGAGTTTTTATTTACTTACTTACTTATTTATTTATTTATTTTTGAGACAGAGTCTTGCTTTGTAGTCCAGGCTGGCTCTGAACCCACTAGTAGCCCAGGCTAGCCTGGAACTCTCAGCAATCCTCCTGCTTCTGCTCCCGAGTGCTGGGATTACAGGTGTGAGCACTGTGGCATGTGGTACTTATTGCTGGTGGGCATGAGTCTCTAGGCCAGCATTGTTGTATGTGGTTACCTGGGATCGAACTTGGGTCCTGCACTTGCAAGACAGGTGCTGGAACCATTGAGATAAATCCCCAAACCTGGTTTTTGTTGTTGTTGTTAATTTACTGTGCTTTTTATTTTCAGAATTTCTATTTATTTTTTTTCATAATCTCTTATTCAATTTATTCTCTATATTCTGAATTGATCTCTTTGATTCATTCAGCTGTTTGTTTATATCTTCTTTGAAGACATTAATCATTTTATCATCAGTCTTTTGAATTCTTTGTTATCTGACCTACTCTGATATCTTTGGATTCTGTTACTAACAAATTATGGAAATTTGGAGGAATCATGTTGCTTTGTTTTTTCATGCTTCTTGTGTTTCTATACTGAAATTTGTGCAACTATTTGGATGAATATCTTTTTCACTTTTGTTTGAGGGCCTTCTTAGTGTCTAGCCTTTTGGGGAGCTATAATACCAGCAACAATAAGAGAGGAAAAAAATTAAACTGCAGTATTGTCAATAATAGAAAGACAAATTATAGTGTGTATAGTTGATACTGTGAAATAGAAAATATTTAAAAGGGAAAAGAGTGTAGGGTAAATAATGGGGGGAAATGAATGTGATAATAAAAAAAAGGAAACAAAGATTATGTATATGGGGGTGGGGGTTGCAGGGCAGGGGGAAAGGGGAAAAATGAGAATCAAGTCATGTCATATTCTGGTACAAACTCTCAATGCTGAATGCAATGATGATGTGTATTCATAATGTACCAATAAAGATTTCAAATTTAAAAAAATAATAGAAAGACAATTTGGATATGGACACACAATGAAGACCAATTAAAAGCAACAACTATGTCACCATTAACAACAGAAAAGAAATAAACAATATAATATAGATGCAAAGACAAATCAGATAGTGAAATTTCTAGAGGTCTGCTGGATTTCTCGCATCATTTCTTTGTGATTTGATGCAATGCAAAATTCTTAATTCTTTTGTATTTACCGAGGCATGGTTTACAGTTTAAAATATGATCTATTTTGAAGACAGTTCTATGAAAGCTTGGAAAATGTATATTCCATTGTTGGCTCTGTTATATCTATTTGTTCTATGGTGTGGTTACTTTATTGATTTTTGTCTGGTCTATTTGTGAGAGTTGGGTATTTAGAATATTCCCCTATGGGGGCCGGGGATATAGCTCAGTTGTTCCACGGCCTGTCTTGCAAGCTCAAGGACCCGGGTTCGATCCCCAGAAACCACATAACAATACTGGGCTTGGAGACTCACCCCAGCAGCAACCAGTACCACATACCACAGTGCCGGGCATGGTGGCTCACGCCTGTAATCCCAGCACTCGGGAGGCAGAGGCAGGAGGATTGCTGTGATGTGAGTTGGAGGCTGAGCTCAGGCCCAGCCTGAACCACAAAGTGAGACCCTGTCTCAAAAAAACCTTTTTTTTTTTTTTTTAAAAAAGAATATTCCCCTATGATTTTTTTGTCATCTATCTGTCCTTTCACATAAGCAGTTTTGCTTTGGAAAGTTGAGGTCACTCACATTTGGTGCATATATATTTATAATTGTATCTCTTGTTAGTGAATTGTTTGGGTTTTTTTACCAATATGTTGTGACTTTCTTTTTCTTTTCTGAGCACTTTTAATTTGAAGCCAACTTTGTCAGAAATTAGAATAGCTAGTCCTGCTTTCTTTAGGGTCTGGTTGCATAAAGAATCATTTTTCACCCCTTCATTTGCAATCTTTGTGTTTCATTTGGATGGGTTTATCTTTTGCAGGCAACATACTGTTGGGTTTTGTTTTTTGATTTAATATGCTAATTTGTGTCTTTTCATTAGATATTTAAGACCACTTATGTTAATAAATACTACATTGGGCAGGAGATTTAGCTCAGTGGGTCTGGTGCCTGCTTAGCAAGCACAAGGTCCTGAATTCAATCCCTGGTAACCACATACTACAAAGCAAGACCTTGTCTCAAAAAACTAAAAAGAAAGAAATGTTACATTAAGAATTATTGAAAAGTGTTTACCATTTGCTGTCATGGTATTATTTTCCCATCACTGATTCCTCTTCC
>PVIR01014529.1:19564-39939 GCA_004026965.1 Petromus typicus | reverse complement strand
TCACAGCAATCCTCCTGCCTCTGCCTCCCGAGTGCTGGGATTACAGGCGTGAGCCACCACGCCCGGCACTGGTATGTGGTACTGGTTGCCGCTGGGGTGAGTCTCCACACCCAGTATTGTTATGTGGTTACCGGGGATTGAACCCAGGTCCTTGCGCTTGCAAGACAGGCGCCGGAACCACTGAGCTATATCCCCGGCCTGAAAAAAAGTAAGATTTTACATTTGACCCTCTTGTGATCCTGAAAAGCGTGTGTGTGCTTGGAGGAGGTATTCCTGCCACTATCCTCAGCTATATTTAATCTGAAGCTTTCAAGCTCTAATATAGTCTTATTAGACATTGTAGTCTGACATAATTCCCAAACAAAAATGGATAGATTGGTCTTCCTCAAAGATCATTCAATAGATTTGCAGCTTTTCTCTGGGACTCATTATTTTACACAGAAGATTGTGAAACTGTTGGCTGAGATCATTTATAAACTGTGCCACATCTGTCCAGCACACTCGCCAAAACACACAGACGAGAGGACACATTGTCCTTCCAAGTGCAGCAGAAGTCAGCTCACATCAAAGTCTAGTGCCGTCACTCCCGATGGGAGGTTCACCACAAACGAAGCCACTCCATCAATGAGTCTTGTTACACTTCTCTTGCGTTCCAAGTTAGGTATCCCTGGGTCGTCAGTAACTATCTGTGGTGTCAGGATGACCGGGATCCCTCCTACCAATTGGTCAAGTGAATCCTTAACTTGTACCTGTTGGCAGAATAATTCAAACCCATTTCAACAGTTTATCATGTCTTTTAAAGCATAACAACTCTGAAGTAGTTTTCTTTCCTCTGAAGCAAACTATAATTCATAATATATGAATGTAAATATATGTGTGAATATATATATTCATATATATATGGGCTGATTTTTAAAAGTAAACATATTTTCAAAGAGTAAAAAATAATCAGACTTCTAGGCTTTCTAAACTATGGGCAGGGAATAGAGATTTTCATTTCATAAGGGCAATAAAATGTAATATATAATGTAATTTATAATACAATATTTAATACAATAATAAATATTAAAATGTAACAAATTTAATGGATTTTTCAAATACAAAGTAGAGGTGCAAATAATAATTGAAGATGAAAAAGGAAGCCAAAAATATATATAGAGAGAATCAGGAACAGATAGAATCAAACTAGAAATGACAGAGAGCCAAAGACAGACAGACAAGAGATCGGAGTTCTGTAGACTGTACAGAGACAAAACAGAAAAACACAGAAATGTGTCCTCAGAGAGTCACTAGGGGTTAAAAAATAGTGAGAGGGAAAGAAGTCTACTTTTGGGAAGTGGTGTCTCTAGCTTAAGCCAACTTGCCACCAAATAATTTTAAATGTTAGTAGTTTTTGCATTGTGGACATAAGAGGTTTTATTTACCCATAATGCAATGGGAATACAAGGCTATGCTACAAGGCTATGTTATCGAATACTAACACATGCCATAAGGGTACCCCTGGGGCCACAGCTGTCCTGGCTGCGCCCCCAGGAGGGCAGGCCTCTCAGTGAGTTCCCTCTGTGATCGCCTCTCCTACTAATTTCTCCCATTCACAACCTCCATATTTTCAGTATACAGAAAAAGACAAGTACATTCATCATTCTGCCCCAAGTTCCCAGCCCCATACCTTGATGGAATATGGAATCCCAGGCTTCAGGAAAAGAGGAGTAGCGACTAAATTCAGTGTGTAGGGGGAGAGGACATATTTGATTCCAGGTACTTCTGCTTCTTCAGAAAATCCACCTACAGAAACCATAAGCACCATGTTAACATTTTTAGAAATCTAATGATATGCCCACTATCTACACTGACTCTGTGTCTCTACAGACATATGTTCAGGAGTTAGGAGAGGAAAAGGGAAGTAAGCTTGTTCCTAAGCAACTTGTGTGCTGGCATCATTTGTATCTGTAAGCTTGTTATTGAACCTCTGAAAAATCTCATAAATATTGCTTAAGTTGAATTTACATGAAATGTTTGCTTGAGGAACAAAAGTAAGAAGGAAAAATTAAAATAATGTGCAAATGATAGCTAGGGCATGGAATCACTGTTGCTCTCCAGCATCTACTGGGCATCTGGTTTATGCAAAGTGCTCAGGAACTGGATAATTAACCCAGATTCTTCATTCTGCTGTCACTAAAAGAACACACATAATGGGAGTGAAAGGGAGGGTCTTAGGAATCATCTGTCTATATATAACAAAAAAATGGGGTCAGTGTAGTTACACTATGTATTCAAAGTTGTTGGGAGGTTCAGTATAAACCTGAAAAGAGGACAGTAGCAGTCAAGACATAAGAGGAGTAAGACAACTGATCTGGCTTGCACTCATAATTAACAACCGTTAAGAAGTATTGGCGTGAGTTTCAGAGCAGTAGACAGCTTAAGTATGCTGCGAAAGTAGTAGTAGGTAGACCCTTGGGAAAGGGAAGGGAAGAAGAGAGGAATACAAGAAAAAAATGACCAACACAGCACTCACTATGTGTGACAGGGTCAGCAGAAGTCTTTGTATATATTCATTCTTTGATCCTAGCATAGCCCTGTGAGCCACATACTACTATTGTGCTCATGTTAGACACACTGTGACCTATGTTTAGATAGAAATTAGATAGCATTTAGTCCAATCACGTCTTCAGTGGTAAGAGGAATTGCTTACATTTGCATAGTATTATATCAAACATTTTACTTACATAGTCCTATTTTGGTTTTGATTCTCTTCAGGTGAGAGTACCAAGGAGACAGATGTCAGAGGCTGGTGGCTGCAGGACCACTTAGGATGCCAACTGTGAGCATCACCCCAGTTTTGCCATTGAGATATTAGTGACCCCATGTCCTGCTCAGTGGCTACACAGAGGTAAAGCTTTGCTCTGACCCGTTTTTAATGATATAAAAAGTAACATTCAACTATGAATTAACTATGAAAAAACTAGAAATAATTTACATCATTAATGTTCCAGCTAATATTTCTTAAGAGAAATGTCTTGTGTGTGTACATGCGCATGCGCGTGCACGCACACACACACACACACACACACACACACACACACACACACACAAACTCACCTGTAGCCTCTACAACAGTTACAGCAATGTAAAGGTACTTGTCATCTAGCTCTTCTAGACTGTCATAAGACAGTTCTTTAACTGCTGTTTCTGAGTTAAATGTGATCTGAGCAATTCCATTGATTAGCTTTTAAAAAGAGGAAATGAAAGAGTTACTTAAGAACAGAACATATAAGAGGAAAAAAACCTACCAATAAATATCTGTTTTGACTAAGCCTTTAGTTGAAGGCAAATGTCAGAGGACTGGCTTAACATCACCAGTGAATGGGCTGTCAAGTCCACAGTGGAACCTGGATGTTATTGTCAAATTCATTTGTATAGAATTATAGACATAGAAAGGTCTTGAACTTCACATGGTCCAACAGGTCTCTGGTACCCGTGAATGAAGAGGCCTCTTGCAGTTCTCCGCAGAACACCCGCCTTTATGGGACTCTCACGCTACATCTGACTCCAACTAAGAGTTTTCTAGATTTTGTACTTAAATGGTGCTTCACTGTTTACAAATTTTTAAAACATTAATTGAACTTACAGGGAGTAAAAGGATTTAATGCTAAGTAATACTATATTTTTCCATTATTAAAAATAGATTTTTATCTTCTTTTCACTCTAAAATTGTTGAACTTGAGGCCAGACTCATTTTTCCTGATGTAACTTATTCAGTTATTTTGATTGATTTTGACATTTTTGGTGCTGGAGATTGAACCCAGAGCCTCACACATCCCATGACACACCCACCTTCCCACTGAACTAGGCACCCCTAGTTCTGATTTAGCTTTGGATCTCAGTATCTAGGGTAGGACCTTGCATTTTAAAAAAGGCCCTCAACTTAGTCACCAGTAAATATGGCAGTCTCCTTAAAAAGTGGAGGGTAAATAAATCAATGATATAACAAAAAAGTAAGGAAACAAATTTTATGTATATGGGGGGCGGTAGGGTGGGTAGGGCTATGGGAAAAAGTAAGAATTAAGTTGTGTCTTATACTGGTACAAATCCCCATTGTAGAGTGCAATCGATACATATATGTAATGTACCAATTAAGATTAAAAATTATTTAAAAAATAAATCAATGATACAAAATACAGAAATACACGAAAGTGAGTAAAAATGACCCGAACCCATTTCATCTAACATATAACGAGAAGGGCACCTAAATACAGGAGGAGGGGCCAGGGCTCTGATCCTATAATTACTAAATTCCAGTTGCTTCCTCTTCCCCAGTTGTGATACTCACAAATCACTCTGGACATTGCCAAATATCCCCTTGAGGGGTAAAAATCACCCCTGGTAAACAACTACTTCAAGCAAATGTGAAACATGCACTAATGAAGTGAGTCTCCAGGCCAATGGGATGCATGATTGGGGTAGCTAATCTAGCTCAGAGGAGTCAGGACAGTGTGAAGAAAAGGTGCCAACGCTGAAACGTAATTAGACAGAAAAAGTAGCCGGCGACAGAGGAAAAGCACAAAGACCCAGATGAAACCAAACTGTCATGAATTTGAGAACTTTTAGTGTGTAGTGTTGGTACAAAAGGCAGGATGAGAAGAAATAGCGTGACATAGTTGGCAGGGGAGACCGATGCCAAAGAAGGTGGCCTGTAACCTAAGGGACAGAATGGGAAACCAGTGGAGGACTTCACCCTTCAGTGCCACACCTTTACAGAGTGAGCGTGGAGTCAGAGGATTTAAGGTAACTTTGCATCTTACTGCCATCTTTAGAGCTTAACATCTTACCGTGCGGCTTTGCATTGCTTTATGCATCATTTGTTTTCCGTCACTTTTTAGATCTTCTCTTATTCCAAAAAAGACATAGACTTCAGCCTCAGTGACCACTTTATTGTAAAAATATCTGTTGAACAAGATCATCATATCAATTTGCTGACATGGGCGCAATCATAAGATAAAGTGTGGCACTTTGAGTTTACTTAATGCACATTGTATATTCTAGCCACTAGCACACTGCCTCTTCATGAGGACACAACAGGACAGTTAGAGGGTAGGTTTCCAATAGTACATGGGAGATGAAAGAGTTGGTGTTGAGTGATCAAAAGACACAGCGCCAGCCAGCACTACTTCCTCAATGATTCTCACATCAGGGGGATCTACTCCTTATTACCTTTTATGTCTTTAAAAGAAGCTTGTCCAAACTCACTGTTACATGAGATTAGTTCTTTTGAAAAAAATCTGAACTGTATATTTCATTTTTCATTTAGGACAAAGTAAACTTTCTTTTTGCAAAATAAACTTTCTGCAAAGCAAATAACACAATAATACAACCTAACTTTTCTTACAGGTGGGTTGAACAATACATTGTCTCCATTCCAAGACATCAGTTTCTATCTGAGGTAGCCTACTGGCAAATGGCCCATTTGCAGAATAAATACTTACAAAAGAGAAAGAAGAAGGTAGCATTTGAGGGCATGGACTTCATGAGCAGACAGACTAGGAAGCTTCCTAGCCAAGATCTTGAATGAATAGTGGAAAGTTCATGTAATGCAGCACTTTCGCTTATTTTATGGGAAAGTCAGAATATCTACCTCATAGATTTGTAAGGATTAAATGTGATAATATATGCAGAGTTCTTAGAAACACAATTGTGTAAATTGGTATTAACAGTTACATTATACTGTCATTTTTAAATGGCCTAAGCTTTTGTGATAGATGGGTTACAAAATTAACCCCATTCATCTACCTTTCTGTGTACCCACAAACTTTGTGATTCATTGCGTGGAAAAGGTCTGAGAGGAGTCTACTTTGGGCTGACTTTGGAACTTGCTTTAGGCAAAATAATGTGGTGGAAAGAGTACTTGGTGCAAGTACCAAGGCCTCAAGGAGAATTTCATTCTCTTTCATTCTGCTGTCTGTCTGTCTGTCTGTGTATCTTTCTCAGCACTGCTGCTGTTATAGGACAGCCTGCTGGGTGATGAGATGCACACATAATCCCGCCACTCTGACCCTGTCAACTACCAGCCATTGCCACACATGTGAATAGACCCCTAGATCAGCCATCCCCAGTGGATCTGCCTGCTGACTGCTGGCTCATGGGTGATGCCAGCTCTTATCAGCATGACACAAATCAGCAGAACTGCCCAGTTAACTCATAAATGCTTGTGATTTTAAAGCATTGGGATGTGAAATAGTCACACAGCATTTGCTGGTTGATTAAGGCACTAAAAGTGAAGAGAAGCAAAGGATTCGTATTTTAGTCTCAATATTCCAAGTTATGCTCGTTTCTAAACATATGCACTGAGATTAAATCTTGATTTTTTTTTTTTACTGGTGAATAAGCAAGAAAACTAAAATCAGAATTAACTAAAATCTGAATAGCAGCATAGCTACAGTATTAACATGAAGTTTCCTCATCAGTCTATTCCAAAGTCATGGCAGATTTCGCTAATAAATCACGATCTCACTTTGGACAACCATCACCAATTTAGCTGGTTAATCTGAAAAACAAAAGAAAACAAAACTCTCTTACCTTGCTTTTATAGTAATTTCAAAATTCTTAAAGTTCTTGTAACCAATGAAATTACTTTCTGGTTCTATTGAAACAGAAAAATGTGGCAAGACTGAAAACAGAAACAAAGAGGTAATGTTACCATTTATGTTAGAGCAGCTTTTAAAATAGCCAATGGCTAGTTTTCTCCGGTATAGATGGACAAGCTGTAGCATCAGCCCAACAACCACCTTATCATCATCATCACCATCATCACCATCACCAACCCATCACCATCATCATCATCATCATCATCGCCATAATCATCACTATCATCATCACCATCACCATCATCACTATCATCATCATCATCATCATCATCATCATCATCACCAACACCATCACTGTCACCATCATCATTATCAACATCACCACCATCATCAAAACCTTTGAGGACATTTTCTACTTCAGTAATAAGAATTGATCCAGCCTCAATACACCAGTTTATCTTTCTATTATGGTATTATTCTGGGCAATGGATTACTTCTTCCACTAGGGTGTGGACTTCTCAAAAAATACAAAAAGACCATTCTCTATTTTTCCTGCTATTTCTCACCCTTTTACTCTTCTATAAGTCTTAAACATAGTACATGCTCAGTGTGTATTTATTAAATAAAAAACAGAAAAGAAAAATTGCCACTTATTTAGCATTTCCCTTTTTAATAATCTAGTAGATAAGAAAGAAACCATCCAAGTACCAGGATCAAATTTTGACTGATTCTTAGGGGAAAAAAAAGCTGAATATAGGATATGGGAAAGTGTATTAAAACAGAATTAAAAATTAGGAAAGAAGTTGTGGGTTTGTTTCATCTTTGGTATTTGATGGCCCAAGAGAAAACAATCTAATCTCTTGAAGTGGCATCATCTTGTCTTCACACAGTGGTACCTCAGCTCATAAACAGTTTTGTTTGCCAACAATCTGACTGACAAACAGAAGCATTTGGAAAAATTTTGGTTTTGTTTGCAGAGCCTGCTTCAGATGACAAATACAAATGCAGCCATCTTTTCCAAAATTATAGAATAAATTCAGTTCACAAGCCATGGCACCACTAACTCAAAACACATATCAGGGCGATGGATTCTAGTCACCTACTCTATAGTTACAGAAGCTTGCTTGACTAGGTGACCCTGATGTTGTAGACAGAGATAGACACGTTGAGAAAGATAGTTGGCTTCACATATGGCTCCAAAGTTTAAAATAGTGAAAGCTAGAAGTAAAAAAAAAAAAACAAAAAAACAAAGCAATTTTGTTGCTGTGGGCTGTGTTCCTATGTGATTGAAGACCCAGGCAGTGTGTCCTGTCCAGGACAACACGCGCAGGGAATCATTCCACTTGTCTGCTGGATCCTGGCCACTCAGGTTGCACACCAGACAGGCATGAGCGAGACACTGACAGGAAGTCCAGTGGACCCGCCCACGAAGGAGAATTCAAGGGCAGTGGTCTGAGGGAGTGTCTTTCAAACTGAGACCTGCCAGGACGGCAGGGCAAGGAGAGAAGGGAGGTGGAAGGTGTAGGCAGAGAACATTGTGCGCTGCAGGCAAGTGAGTGAAGTGTTACAAATGAGGCTGAGGGAGTCCGGCGACCAGCTCAAAATAAGGACTTGGATTTTCATCATTAGAGGAAGGTAGAGCTAGTGGGGACTTCTCAACTACAAAATATGGGACTATTTGTATTTCAAGATTATTCTGGCTAATACAAGACAGATAACTTGACAGCACAGACACCAACAAGGAAAGTTTTGCAGCAGCCCGGGAGAAAGCCAGGGGATGAGCCGGTGAGGACAGTTACTGGGGACAAAGGGATGAATGGACTGGAGATGTTCAGGGAAAGCCAAAAGCTCCTGGAGAAGGGTGGTCAGTCAGATTGTGTGTTACAGGAACCTATTACACTTAAGATTGAGTTCCATTAAACAACTTATTGCCTGGTTATTTGTTAGAATAAGTGTATTTATTCTTCTCCCTAGTGTTATAAACTCCTTGTGTGATTAAGAATGGCTACAATCAAAATGAGAATTAACTCACATCATACACTGGTCCAAATTCTCAATGTTGTGTGCAATTGTGATGTGTGTATAAAAAAGTTAAATTTGATAACAGGATGCAGGACTATTGCAAACTACTACATGCAATGAAGAGATTAGTTTTATGCTAGTTATTATTTAATAGACTGATTTCAAAGAAGACTATCCTAAATTGTCAGTTACTCATAATAATATTAGGAAAGTGTGAGCAAGAAGGAAAACAGGGTTGAACCCAGGCTAAGGAAATTCACTTGTCTTTGTTCTGTCACTATTTGAACCACTTCACCTCTTACTCGTCTTTATTACTCATTCACCTCATCTCTGATCATTTCTCCTAAAACCCTAAGTCTAGAGAGGACCCAAACAAGTCAAGCTCCACAGAGCATCTCTTCCAGTTTAGAGGCTGGCCACTGGCTCAGGGTGCATGCAGTAGCCGCACCTAGACTTTAAACATTCAAACCTCCACATCACCACCATTTCCCTACTCCTCCCCAGCACTTCATCCGGGAGTGAGTTTGCCGTGGATACTTTCATGATATTATTTGCAATATTATTGCAAAAATATTTTCTATAAGCAAACTTGTCAGAAATTACCATATTCTTTGATTTCGAAGTAGGTGGTTCCAGTTGTTGAAAAGTCTTCCTTATATTTAGCTTTAATTGTCCACACACCGTATCTGTGAAAACAAAATATTTTAAAGTATAGATGCCATCAAATATTTTTTAACGTATGCAGAAGAAATATAATAAAATTCTATTTATTTATTTATTTATTTGTTTATTTATTTATTATTGGATGAGACAAGGTCTCACTACATAATTCAGGCAAGCCTTGAAATCACTATGTAGCACAGGCTAGCCTTGAACTCATTATGTAGTGCAGGCTGGGCTTGAACTCATGGCAGTCCTCCTGCCTCAGCCTCCTGAGTGTTGGGATTACAGATGTGTGCCACCATGCTGGGATAAATTTCTATTTTAAAGAGATAGGCCCTAAGTTAACATTTTAATTGTGAGAGATTTTAGGCAATTATAAAAATAATTCACCATTTTCAGTAGTTATGTTTTTCACAGACTGTGTTATTTTTACAGGTATTTTAGTCATTAGCTTTGATGTGAAGAACAGATGATAACTTGAGAACTGACTTAATCCTGCTGTTTAATTGTGATAACATCATACTGAAATCCTCAGGATGGTAGAAAATCCATAATAATGTTTCTAGAGACATGGACTATGAATGAGAAGTTACTCCTCACAAAGATGAAATTCTGAATGAAGACAAGAGAGTAGGGCTTCTTTTTTTTTTAAGGAGATAATTTGTTTATTAGCCTTCATTAGAAAATATTTGCTGAGGACTAAACTAAGCAGTGGAGATAAAAAATGAACAACACAGAAAGGCTGTGGTCTTCCCAGAGTTAATGATCCACAGAAGTTCAAATACCCACTTTCCCAGTTATTAACAGGGTTTCCCTGGCAAGTTTCTTCATCTCATTTGTGAGGTGATTGGTCATATAGCCAGTGAGTGCTAATATTACATTACTAAAAATACGTATATACTAATTACCTTTGCTTCTAGTCCAGTGCTCTTTTTCTCCTGGCTCACAAATCCCTAGTGTATTTATTTGGTGATTTAAGATATTCTTATTTTGAAATCATTCATACTAATGGACTAATAATGAACATGTAGATCAGTCTCTCTATTATAGTTATGTCACCATGATGATGATGATGGTGATTATGATGATGGTGACAGGTATTGACAAACACCTACTATGATGAAGGGCTGAACCATAACAATAAGCAATGTAGATAAGGCCCCTGGCCCTCAGAAAGTGTAGTCTAAGGGGGGGAATAAGTAGGCAAGCAAACTACGTCAAGGTAAGTGTCAGGAAGCAAATACACAAGATACTGAGACAGACAGTAGAAGCAAGTGAGGGGTACTGCAGACTCTGTCTCAGAATCGCCTTTTTGCAAAGCAAGCATTTCCCTTGAGAAGAGCAAGGCAAAGCCTGTTCCAAGCAGAGAACCAACAGGTGCACAGGTGCTGAGGGGAGAAAGCACTCATCCTGATGGATCCCCATGGCGGACCCAGAGTCTGTCAGGGGCAGGTGATGAAGATGGAGTTGGAGAAATGATGGTAGTAGCAAAACAGTAGGTCCAAGTCTGTACTGTACAGCACATGGAATTTTTTAAAGTACACAATTAAAAAATTCCTCCTGTTACTTACATTCCTCAATTTCAACCCCAAGTTTCAGAAAACTTCAGTATAATGAATTAACCAAAAACTCTGTCCTGGACATCAGAAGAAAACTGACCATAAAGTAATATGCACTGAGTTAGACCATAGTCCATTACAGGGACCGTGGTCTTATTTATCCTGTGCTATTTTCAGCTCCATGAAAGCAGGGATTGTGGATCCTTTGAGCCAGTTTGACCTCTCCTACTGTGCTTTAGAGATATAGGAATGTGTTTACTATCTACACATTACACCAAATCCCTTGAAAACATGCTCTTACATCCTTTCACACGAGCCTAGTGGGAGAAATGGCCGTGAAAACACACTTTCACCCGTGGACGGCACCATCTGGCAGTCCACACAAATTAAAACTAAACCCTATTGCTAACACCCGGAGCAAGGAACAACCTTTAAGAAGGTCAATTAGATCTCTTCAGAGGCAGAAGCTGATGATTTTAATGGAAAGAAGCCCAGAATTATTGTTGCTTCTTCTCAACTTTTATTTGTTATATGCAAAGAGAATAGGGGATAAATACTGGGATTTTGTTTGGTTTGTTTTTGGAGACAGGGTCTTACTTTGTTGCCCAAGATGGTCTCAAACTCCTGGACTCACACAGTCCTACCCGAGCTCCCAAAGGTCAGGGGATACAGGCATTTCATGCACAGATCCATTATCAGGAATTTGTTTTTCTTTTTCTATTGATTCACTGGCCACAAACTGAGCCTACCTTCTGCCATGGACACTTAAAAAGATCGTATATGTCTACAGTTGTGTGACACCCTTTGTTAACACTGGGATTCTCTACCTTGCCTGCTTATGTGCTTTATAGTCAAATGTTTCAGATACACTTTGTGCAGAAAACTTTATTAATAAATTATTTATACATACATAGGACTGGATGGAATCTTGAAGTCAGGAAAAGAGATAATTCCAGTGTAATCATTTTCTTCTACTATGTCAACTGCTGATCCTTCAGGATCCTTTGAATAAAAACAAACAGCCCTGTATTAGTTCAGCTTTCGTACTGAATGTGAGTGATTGATAAAGAGCAGAGGTGTATTTTGGCGCCTGGCCCTGGAGGCTGCAAAGTCCAAAAGATTGGCAGCGGCACCGCAAGGCCCTGGGACTTTCTTTAGCTTACAGTTCAAGAGTCGAAGAGCGAGCCAGTGGGAGAGCTCACCTCCAGGATGAAGCTACTCCCTCAGGGCTAACTTGCTCCAGATATCCATCCATAAGGTTGGAGCCCCACAGTTTACACACCTGCCAGGGCCCCAACACTGCCTAAGGAGTTAAGATTTTAACACATACTTGGGTTTTGGGGGGGGAGGTAGCTATTCAAACCGTGGGCAGCCTACAAAGTGTATCGCACTAAAAATTTAATTAATTATACAATCTTTGACCTACAGATTTATTATGAACAGTTACATCTTTAACTGAAAAACAGAACTGTAAAATCCAGGCAAATGTTATGGAATACATATAAAGTTCACTTAAAGCCTCTTCCCTCTCTTATCAGAACCACCCTCGTTTCTCTTTTATCATATAAAAGAGGTTCCAGTGTTTGTTGTGCAAGTTTTAAAAAGAAGTGTAGCAAGATGTCAGCAGCAACAGTTAAATAACCCTGATTATTTTAATGAGACTAATGTAAAATTAGCAGACATTATAAATATCAGAATCTAATTTGTTTTGCTGCTGTTTTCAAGCTTTCTAAAACAACTCTTCTGTGAACAGTATTTTTTAGTTAGAAATTTGATAAATGGAGAGTATGGATACTCTGAGTTTGAAACAACTCTCTAAATGGTAAGCAAACTTGAAGTACTCATAAAGCTTTTCCATTTGCTTCCTCAAGTATTTGGACTCACAAATTATTAAGATGAAGCTTTGACCTTCTTTGAACTACACGTGGAGGTCCAATTTATCCTTAACTAGAAACCCTTGCACCACTTACCAGGGCTTAAAATTCATGGTGGGAATTTTAAAATACATTTTTTTCTTGAATTATAAACTGTAAAACTTAAAAAAGGCTGTTTTGAACAAAGAGTGACATTTGCAGCAAAACATCTTTGTAGTTGCTCTTCCATCATCAACAGTACAAATCCATTGAAGATGGTTTTTCTCGGGGAGTTTCGGGGCACTTCCTACATCTGGGCTCCTTCTGGCTCTGGGGTGGGCTTCCCTAGCCCATCTGTCCCTGGAACAGCTGTCACAGGCAATGACTAGCATCTCATCTTCTTTTATTTTTATTTTTATTTTGTTTTTTGTTTTTGAGACAGGGTCTCACTTTATGGTTCAGGCTGGCCCTGAGCTCAGCCTCAAACTCACATCACAGCAATCCTCCTGCCTCTGCCTCCCGAGTGCTGGGATTACAGGCGTGAGCCACCACGCCCGGCACTGTGGTATGTGGTGCTGATTGCTGCTGGGTGTTAGTCTCCACACCCAGTATTGTATGTGGTTAACCGGGAATCGAACCTGGGTACTTGAGCTTGCAAGACAGGCGCCGGAATCACTGAGCTAAATCCCCGGCCCTAGCATCTCATCTTCTGCTTGTGCTCCTGGGCTGGTATTCAAGCTCAGTGCTGGTGACAAGGGTTGAAGAGCTGATGACTCATCTATGCCATGCTCCCATAGGAAAGAGCATCCGGGTGTCTCTGCTTAGTTCTCTTCCAAACATTCTATCATTCAGCCAGTTTGTTTCTTATTCTTATTTTTAAGTGATTATTATTATTATTATTTATTTATTTATTTTACCATTTCCTATTCTTGGAGATTAACTCATGCTATTTCTGATGAGAGATGGCCTTCATCAATTTAAAAGAATCGACATCGGTTCCTTTCATTAAGACCCACCCAGCTCAAGGATTCCTTCACTTATTCCATTTGGGAAAAGGATTATCTCAGCCCTCATCTCACTCTATTTTGTCTATGTATTTGTTCAGTCTGGATTTGAACTTTGATTCCCCTGCCTCAGCCTCTGGATCACATAATCCTTTTTTTTTTTTTTTTCTGAGACAGGGTCTTGCTTTGTAGTTCAGGCTGGCCTTGAGCTCACTATGTAGTTCGGGCAAGCCTCCAGCTCACAGCAATCCTACCGCCTCTTCCTCCCAAGTGCTGGAATTATAGGTTTGAGTCGCCACACCTGGCATTGTGGTACATGGTTCTGACTGCTGGTGGGCATGAGTCTCCACACCTGGCATTGTTGTATGTGCTTACCGGGGATCAAACTCAGGCCCTTGCACTTGCAAGGCAAGTGCCAGAAGCACTGAGCCAAATCCCCAGCTTCACATAATTCTTTATCTAAAGTTATACAAATCAAAAGTCTTGTGCATGAGAAATATTTGATTACCTCATACTGATTGCCAGGTGTTCTTTAAAAAAAGAAATCACCAAGAACATGCTTACATAATTTATTTCAAAATCCTGTTGCAAGATTTCATTTTATGTGCTTTTTACAGATGTCTATTTGTACAAGTGCAGCTCTGCACAGCTGTATTCATAGTGATCTTTAATGACCAC
Source organism: Petromus typicus (assembly GCA_004026965.1). Taxonomy (NCBI): domain Eukaryota; kingdom Metazoa; phylum Chordata; class Mammalia; order Rodentia; family Petromuridae; genus Petromus; species Petromus typicus. Next base: position 25,579 of record PVIR01014529.1, on the reverse strand, counting down.
CTATGAAACATTGAACAAGCAAGTATAGTGAGGAAAAGCTTATGGGATGAAAATCTTGTCCAGAAAAATTAAATACTATTTACACAAAATACTTACTATGAAAGTTAAAACAGTTTCTCTTTTGGCCGGCCTCAAGTCAGCATCCAGTGAATAAACTCTAACCTTTACTGGAAAAATAATTGATTTCATCAAAAGCTCTGCTTAACACATGGTATTTTTATTTTTAAAACAATCATCCTTAAAAGAGACAAATGTCATGTTAAAAATTCAGCACACAATCGACACATAAAAATATGCATTTAAAAACAGAAAATATTAGCTTGTAGACATACATATTACTATTATTTTAAGGAGAATCCTCTGCATTTCTTTAAGGAGCTACTTTTCCTGGTCAATTTAAAGTAGATTTCACTTTGTTAAAATTCATCTCCATGAAAAGACACTCATGCTATAAAATTAACTATATCAAGAATTAGGTCACTATCCTTCATTTCAGAGTAGCAAAATGGTGATATTTGAGAGCACAGAATATTGTCATTTATTGAGCTTAAATATTTTAAAGGAAAATTGAGAGTTTGATTCAGATGTTGTACACTCTTCCACTTAAAAAAACCAACAAGGACTCAAGTTAGCTCTGATGACCAAAGGCGGCTTTGAACTCTATGGTTTTGTTATGATTCTTGAGCGAGTCCTATGATTTTTCTCCCCTTGCTAAAGGAGTGATGGCAGGACTCAGCACTGTTTTCTTTCTTTTTGTCAGTTAAGAGAATGCCCAGTATCACACTTAAGGGCCTGCCATGAATGGGCTGGCAGTATTTAGAGAAAGTCCTCTGGTTTCCTCTACTGCTGGAACCATAAAGATACCTCATCTTCTTTAAGTTCTGATTTTAAAAAAATAGCGAAGCAGTACTTGAGGACCACTTGACAACTAAGAAAGGTCTCGGGCTCTGAGACTGTGTACTTATTTAAGTCATAAATTATGTGAACAGGACCCAATTAACAAAGCATCCTCTAACATAAGAGGAGGAAAAGGGCAAGGTTATGCTTGTTTGTAGGTATGATTAAGGCTAAGAAGACCCTACTTTATGGGCAAATACTATTGCTTTTTATAACAGAGCACCTCCTTGGAGCCAAGACGTGGTAGTATCATGGCAGTAACGCTCTAAGCAGGCAGCAGTATCCCCGTGATCTCTAGCCTTCCCCTCTGAGATGACTGTAACAGGAGCTGTTGCTGCTGCACTGACAGTGGACCCCGACGAGCTCACTATCGTTGTCAGGGGCACCATTGACATTTCACACGTTAAAAATCTCCTTCTCCAACCAATGTAATCATGAAACATCATCTCCTCCTTTCATGCACAAATCCCTTGGAATTCCACCTCCGATGTGCTCAAAAGTCAGTAATGGCAAACAAGAAAGACGAGAGAATTGAAGGCTTTGCAAACACTGACTATTCTGAGCAGCATTCATACTTTTTCTGTGTCTTTCAGTTGGTTGGGAATACAAAGTGTGATAAAAATATAGTGATATTTAAAAAAACTTTTTCAGTAAAAAGCACACTGCCATTAAACCCTCCCCCACCCAAATACTCTCCCTTGGTTAAGCACAGTTATGCCATCGTACTTGCCACTTTCTGAAGCAGTTCTAGAAGTCTTCTTTCATGAGTGTCTTTAGTTTGCTGTCATGGCTGCCTCAATGTCCTGAATGAGTTCAAAACCTTTCTGTTTCGGGGCCGGGGAGTTAGCTCAGTGGTTCTGGCTCCTGTCTTGCAAGCTCAAGGACTGGGTTCGATCCCTGGTAACCGCATATCATACTGGGCATGGAGACTCACGCCCAGCAGCAACCAGTACCACAGTGCCGGGCGTGGTGGCTCACGCCTGTAATCCCAGCACTCGGGAGGCAGAGGCAGGAGGATTGCTGTGATGTGAGTTTGAGCTTGAGCTCAGGGCCAGCCTGAACCACAAAGTGAAACTCTGTCTCAAAAAACCTTTAAAGAAAAAAAAAAAAAAAAAACCCTTCTGCTTCCCGGTCATTATGACTTGGGGAAGAGCCAGAAGTCACGTGATGGCAGATCTTGTGAATGAGCTGGGCAAGGATGCACTGGAATGTTTTTACAAGCTGCCTTTCTATTGGGTGGTACTCTGAAGCAACCTTTATCGTACTGTTATTTTTTAAAATCACATCTCGTAAAGACACCCATGAAGAGGACTTCCAGAGCTGCTTTAGAGAATGGGAAAAATGGTGGGGTAAGTATGTTTGAAGTGTGGGAAAATATTTTGAGGAGAATCAATGCTGTTTCCTGGAGTGTAATAATTTTTTAAAAAATTTAAACATTCACTGTGTCTTTTGATCACAGCTTATAAAATCAGACATTTCCCCATCACTGCCCTTTTCATCTCTAACAGAAGAATATTGAGGTCATGCACTTCCTTTGGAAGATGACCTTTGAAAATCAATACACTTCTTTAATTAATCTTTTCTCTGCTGAAATATGCAATCCCACTGGGATGCATTTTTTCTCCCTATTTTTTTTTTTTTTTTTTGAGACAGGGTCTCACTCTGTAGTTCAGGCTGGCCCTGAGCTCAGCCTCCAACTCACATCACAGCAATCCTCCTGCCTCTGCCTCCCGAGTGCTGGGATTATGGGCGTGGGACACCCGTCACTGTGGAATGTGGTGCTGATTGCTGCTGGGCAGGAGTCTCCACACCCAGTATTGTATGTGGTTACTGGGGATTGAACCAGGGCCCTTGCGCTTGCAAGCCAGGCACCAGAACCACTGAGCTAACTCCCTGACCCTTGTTCTCCCTATTTAGGGATGACATTCAGGGCCAATGAAATTTTTATTGAACGTGGCTGCATAAAAATGATTTTGGCATTGCTAAAATCGTATATAAAATTTTGTCTACAATTATTCTATAACTAAGTTCTAACAACATTTTATAATGTTTGAAAAGCTTCTCTTTTCCTGCTTGGAAGTAATTGCTAGTGCAGATAATGTAACTGATTTTTTCATTTAGCAATTTCTCTCTTGATTTAAATTTAAAATGCTGTCAGAAGGTATAAAAGTTCTTAGGAGTTGAGGATGGAACACGGACACTTGTGTCCACTCCAGTCCAGCTGTTAAAAAGCTCTGAAAATAATGCCAGTCTCCACACAGCACTCCAAGAAAAAAGCATTTTACACTCTACCTGACTGGTGTGGAGTGTAAACAGGTTTGTCCGTGTGAACGAAGAGAAATCCATTGTCGTAGGTTACTGGCATCTTCTTCGATTTTGAAAAGTGCTTTGATACAGCTTCCAAGTACACATGTGAAATTGTGTTTTGACCTTCAGACAATTGTTCAGGTCGTAGCTGCAAAAGAAAACATGGATGAGAAAAGAGTATAATAATTCTAAAGTTATAAAATGTATCAACTTTTCAGAAACCATTCTACTCTCAGTAAAATAAAAATGAGTATATTAAAAATGGTACAGGAGAGAGAAGGGTAAATAACTTCTGTCCAAAAGCCTTCAATGTCTTTATCTTAAATAAAATTTAGCTTCAAGCAATTGAAAGTCTTTTTGGTTCTATGTTTTCTAGATCTTACACACATTTAGTAAAATTCCTACTACAGAAGCTCATATGAAACCTTCACTTTATCAGCCCACTGGATTAATCCACATGCACACTCCCTTGGTGCAACATCTTTTCTGCTGGTTGGACCCTTGATACAACACCACACACTTGTGTTTTCGTCGAGTGGATGCACACTTTCCAATCTGTGTGAGTTATTGCAAAAATCCCCCTTACTTTCACTCATGTGTGAATTTAACATGTAACAACATGTGAGAAAAGGAAAAAAACCTTATTTTTATGAAATTTTAAGCTTTGGAAATACAGGAAAATAGTCAATCACTAAAATCGACTGCTGTAAAATTAGGTATGTCCAATTATGTCTTATTAGGTATGTCAAATATTTGACAAAGAAAAATACTTTGTAATGTTAAGATAAAACTGAAAGTTTGTGATATGTATTAATCTGTGCGAACCCCTCAACTTTATCACTTCTCCCTTAACCATCTAAGCACTGTTTGTTGACAGAAATGCTCTAAATCTGCCCCAGGAAATAGGGGAGTCATGAGTCACAGGTGGGTATGAAGCACTTGAAATATGGGTTAGTAGTGTGCCTGAGGAACTGCACTTTTGGTCTTAGATACATTTAATTGACTTAAATTTAAATTAAATAGTTCCCTGAGGCTCAAGGCTAACTTTATAACCTATCACATAATGAGTGTCCATTGAAAGTAACACTTTCAGGAAATGAATTCAGTTCTTCATAAGCCTAATAAGTAGAAATACTGTTAAGAGATAAGGATATTTACCATAAAAATCAATATATTTAGATCAATGTTTTCAAATATAAGTAAACATATATACATATATATATATATATATATATAAAACATGTAAAGGAGAAAAAATATGGCAGATTCTCCATGTTTATTATTTGTAGTAAAAAAAAATTTTCAGTGTGACTAAAGTATACATAAACCTAAAATTAGGTATAACCTTGTGCTTATTACTTTCACAAAACTAAATTCAAAATAAATTTACAAAATAAAACCAAGACATTTTAAAACTCAATATAGTTTTAATTTCTTTTTATAAAGAACTCACTTTAGAGAAACAGTAAAGAGATTCCGGACTCTAGTCCAAGTCTGTTCATTAAGTATCAGAAATTATAATAAATCAGTTACAAGCATGTCTCTAACCAATGCATAATATATGGACAGCATGTTATTGGAAGTTATTTGATCAAAATTGTTGTATTAATTAGAGATTATAGTGAGAACTATTTATGTTAGCAATTAATAATTTTATTAGGTTTAGAGAGTAAAATTGCAGAATATTGGAGTTTAAATAAGCATTCAGCAGCGTTCATGGATTTTTGCAATGCACCACAGATCAACATTCGTATTCATTTCTCTCTATTCTCCTGTAGTGACAATTTTTGTACCAACAAAGCACTTTGAATTCACATCCAAGTGTTTTCACATTAGTACAATCTTGTGTTCCAGGAGGAAGGATGTGAACATTTACGTGCATTGTTCAAAAAGAAAGCACAATTCTGTTAAGAACATAGTTACGGACTGATAAACACCCAGTCACACAGTAGCAGGATGGCTCAGATGATCAAATCTCTACATTAGCAGTTTTTAAATGTTTACATTTTTATAAAAAATACTCTGTGCACATAAAGAAAGTGAAGGAAAAATACTTACTGTTAACAAGGCAGAGTTCTGAAATCTGTTTTCCGGGGATAGATCAACATGACCCAAGGAGTAAATAATTTTTTTATCAGGATAACTTTTAAGAGAGATTGTAGCATCAAAGGCTTCTGTGTACCCATAAACTTGAATTACAATATTTTCTGTTGCTCCAACACGGAATATTTTTGGTGCTGAAATGACATATCTGTTGAAACAGGAAAAGAAAAGTTGCAGTGTCTTTGCATATATATATTTTTTATACTTCAGATGTTCTTTTTTTCCTATCACTTGAGAGAACCAATGTGAAGTGGATTATTTCAAGTTATAATTATTAAAATTACAAATTTACTTTCCGATCTATGATAATTTCAGCACAAGTTTCCAAGAAGAAATAGCTTGGAATTAAGACCAGAGAAATAGAGTGAGGTGCTTGGGTTACATTCGAAAAAGTAGTAACAGCGCCTCGCCTCGGCCATCTGCAGCCAAGAGGGAGTTAATGATGTTGACTACAACTAGAAATGGGGTTCTTTCGGGGTTTTTCCCCCCTGGATCAAGAAAAGAGGCAACGGGGCCGGGGAGTTAGCTCAGTGGTTCCGGCGCCTGTCTTGCAAGCGCAAGGGCCCGGGTTCGATTCCCCGGTAACCACATAACAATACTGGGTGTGGAGACCCACACCCAGCAGCAACCAGTACCACATACCACAGTGCTGGGCGTGGTGGCTCACGCCTGTAATCCCAGCACTCGGGAGGCAGAGGCAGGAGGATT
>PVIR01014529.1:0-12261 GCA_004026965.1 Petromus typicus | reverse complement strand
CAAAAAAAAAACTATAGTTTCAGCATCTCATGTGAAATGAAATTGACACTGCAGTTTATGAGGTAGGATCTGATATTAATGACATTTATGTTTCAAATATGAGCAATATTTTGAGGACTTACATTCAATTATCAATTCATCAATTTTTTTTTCAAATTTGAAACTGTTCAAAAGAAATCAGAATTATCAAAAAATAATTCTAGTGTAAATTTTAAAATTCATTTAGTAACATTCCCATTAAAGATATAAAAAAGATTCTTGGTAAATGGGTTTGTCATTCCATTCATCATTTGGGAGAGTTAGCAAGGTGGACATTCAGCAGCTGATCATTGGATAAACTAGTTCTCTGGCGGCTTGGTTTTCTGTGGTTGGCATGCAGTAGACTTGCTTGCTTGCCTGGATGGGGGAAAACATGCTGCTGGGGAAGAAAACGGATACAGCCTCTATAATACAGATATGTTGTCTGTGTGGGAGACTGTCATTCTGAATATGCCTTCAACCAGGATGTACGCAGTATACACTATGAAGAATTAAACCCACAGCTGGCTTATTTTGAAAATGAAGTCCAGCCAAAGTCTATGTGCTGAGGTCAGAGTAAGTCACACCCAAATTCCATTCCCACAATTTAACCTTTGTAAATAGTAGGACAATGTTCCAAGTATAATCTTATATTTTGCCCATTCTGTTCCTAATTTGAGAAGGCTTTGTCTTGTCTTTCACAAGCCTTGTTTACATTAATTTCCACAGAAACCGTATGACTGCACATCCTTGCACAGTTCTGCCCTTGCGTGTAGCTCGCCTTTACCCCAGTTGATTATCATTAAAAATCACTGGCTTGGACTGGTCAGCGCCTTTATTGGCTCCACTTGAATTAGTCCTCCCAGTGACCCACTTTTTGTCTCTCTTAGTTTTGTCTTTTAGGTTCCTCCCCGCCCAGGCCTGCGCTATACACTGAGTAGGAGACTGGAGCCTACTATTGAGGTTTTTGGTAACATTTCAGCGGTTTCTAATCGCCTAAATTGTCTATAAGTGTAGGTTGATATATTGCTTGTAAATTAAAAATAGTTCAGGAGTCGGGGGTTTAGCTCGGTGATTCCGGCACCTGTCTTGCAAGCACAAGGACCTAGGTTCAATCTCCGGTAACCACATACAATACTGAGCATGGAGACTCACACCCAGCAGCAATCACTACCACATACCACAGTGCTGGGTGTGGTGGCTCACGCCTATCATCCCAGCACTCAGGAGGCAGAGGCAGGAGGATTGCTGTGATGAGTTTGAGGCTAAGCTCAGGGTAAGCTGAACTACAAAAGTGAGACCATGTCTCAAAAAAAAAAAAAAAAAAAAAAAAAAAAAAAAAAAAAAAAAAAAAAAAAAAAAAAAAAAAAAAAAAAAAAAAAAAAAAAAGAAAGAAAGAAAGAAAAAGAAAAAACATGATATTAAACTTTAGCAGAATTATCAAAGATTTTTTTCATGGGGAGCAATATAGAGTATTCTCTTTTATTAGAAGGCAGAATTTATTTAAGAAATATGTTGAAATATTTCATTTTAAGTCTTTAATCATATTTTTAAATTTTAGGTGGCATGGTGGTACATGCTTGTAATCCTAGCATTTGGGAAACTGAGGTAGGAGTACTGAAAGTTTAAATCCTACTTGAGTAACTTAGTGAGATCTATTCCAAAATATAAAAAGGTTGGGGATGGAGCTCATTACGAAGTCTTGGATTCAATCCCCATTACCACCAAAAGAAAAAAGGTTCAATTTTTTTTGCTAATATGTATTTAACCAAAACAGAAATTTTCTCTGGCTGTTGGTGGCCTGGATGCACAGGCCACTAAGCAGATAGTCAATGAAAATGTGATTACCAAAGGCCAGCCAATAAGAGGCTGGGGTGTCATTCCAAGTTTGGTCAAGCACATGCTGATAATACAAAATGATACTCAGTTGGGGGAAGAAGGAAGTATCAATGTCTGAGGGTTATGTTTGTGTTTGGGAATTACTGTGTGGCTCTTTGAGCTTCAGCAAAGTAGAGAATAAGATCACTTCTTATTCCACTAGGCAGTTACTCTCCTCCACTCTACCCTTTCCCCAACACCTGGCAACCACTAACATGCTTTCTCTTTCTACAGATTATCTAAAGAAACCTGATCTCTCATCATTTCCACCAAAATGTGATGTTATACTCACTTAAATTTTCATTCAGTTTCCTCTGTATTAATTTGAAAGAGCCTTGCCTCCTCCCTGACCCTCTCTCCACACACATTCTTAGGTACCTTGTGCATTAAAGTGAAATGATTTTACCCTCAGATTTCTCAACCCTTGAATTTTGTGTCCTGTACTTACCTACTTACTTAGTCTTAGGATTTTGGTGTTAGACACTGTTCCTTTTAATCGAGTTTTGTAATGTTTATTTCTGAGAAGTGCTCTTCATAAACCTCCAACTTCAGCACGTCAGCAATACATAGACCTACAAGATGTGACAATGAGTATACATCAATTATTCAAATTCTTGTATTTTTATAACTTTGTAGGTAGAAAAAAAATATCATATACTGAGTTTCCCTTGTCTTCCTTATATTTCTTATTGCTCCTAAAAATTCTATTTTATAACCACTATTTCCTCAATGGACTGATATTGGAGATTCAGCTGTGGATAGCCACTGTTCCAGCCAATCAGTTCCAACTGTGCACAGAGAAGACAAAATTGCTATCTTCTTGGAGCTTACATTCCCATCAGGGCAACATAAACAAAAATGTGATAAAATGTCAGAAAGTGACACTGTGTTACTTTTCTCTTGTGGCTGACCCACAAAGTTAAAAGGGGAGGAGTTTATCTGGCTCACAGTTCATAGGGGTTTCAGTCCACTATTAGCTGGATGTGAGGCTGGGGTGGCGAACAAGCATCTCCGAGGGGAGACAACATGGCGCGCACAAGGCCGCAAGTGGAAGGAGAGAAAGCTTCACTGCATCTTTCTGTCTCTTATCCTACCCAGATTAGAGGGATTAGGGCTAATCGGTGCTAAATCATTCACTCACTGTAGTGTTTAGTAATCACAAGCCCTTAATCCCAGAATCACACATTCCAGATTGTGCTGTCTCTGACCAAATGAGGCTTTGGGGAGGGGGCATCCGGACACAAACCGTAACAGATCCATGGTATGAGCATGGAAGAAGGTAATGGGAGAGACAGCGGGACAGGAACAGATGAGCTGTTCGGCAGGCTCATCCAAGAAGGTCTGAGAGTAGACTGGGGGAATATCCGACAGATAAAACTTTGGCTCAAACATTCAAAAAACAACCATTAATAAAGAGCTTTGAAAGTTATTTGTGATTTTTAAAAACTTTTATTATAAAAACTTTTAAATCTATATAAATACAGGAGGTATAAACATGCTCCCTATGTACTCACTACCCAGCTTTATGATTACCAACTCATGGCCAGTTTTATTTTCTTCATATTGCCCTTTGCTCACAGTTACTGGATTATTTTAAAGGAAATCCATCATCACATTATTTCCTCTGTAAACATTTCAGTATACGTTTCTCAAAGAAAGAATTTCCCCTTTTAAACATGACTACAATCTCTATCCATATCCCAAAAATCCAGTGGTAATTTTTAATGTCATCAAATATCTATTTAGTGCGTATATTTCCCCAGTAGTTTGTGACATTTAAAATAAAATGGAAGATAAAATAGTCTTTGCTAATCTCAGAATAATTTTATGAAAAGCATTAAAGTAAAAATATAAGTTGTTTACCAACAATCTTTGTTTTAAAGATTCAATCTGTTCTGCTATAGGCCTGAATGTTAATTAGTTCCTAATGACTAATAAATGAAGGAATGATAGGTATTTCATTTTTAACCTACATTACAATTACAGCATCAAATTTGTGTTCCATAAAGTCCCAAGGAAACTGTCAATTAAATGATAGCTATATTATAATGAACAAAATATTTTAAAAAATTGTATATCAGCAGATCAGTTTATCTAGAATTATTTTATATTTTTAATTGGAATTTTCCTAAGAGAATTTTAAGTGTATTCTTACCTTTATCTGAAACGCCAACCCCTTGAATTTCCCAGGTGCTTAGGAAATCAGGTAGCACCAACTCCAACTGATACCTGGAAGATAGAATATTTCATAGCCACCTAACACAGGTTAGCTTTCTTTTTGGAAAATGAATTTCCAAATATTTGGAACCAAATATTCTGTTAATCACAGTATTTGTGTATGTCAGACGTGGGCTCTTGAGGCAAAGCACAAGGAAACTAACTTAAATCAGGGCCTCTGTGTGGGGATGAGGCAAAGAAAAGCTTAGAAGATCAAAGGATGAGAGAATTTTGCACATTTGGAGCAATTGCCTATTCATATAAAAGTATTTGAATACCAGTGGATACATTTGGTCCAAGCTAATTTATACTTCCATGTTTTATACTCCATATGCAATTATTTACTCCATAATCAGGATTTCAAAAGACTGTATCGTAAATTATCAACTAAATATGTAATTATTCAGGAAACCCTACTAAGAAAAATAAGGCCTGCAAAATATTAGTTGAAATAAAAAGAATTTTCAGAAATCAGAAGTCCATTTGTTAATTATTTATGTGTTCCACAGATATTTCCTAACTAACATGAAATGGGGTAAATACAAAGATCTTCCTCCCACGAAGTTACTTTAGAAGAGGGAAATATGTAAATTAATAAATTATCACAAAGTTTCCTCTGAGCTTCAACAGAAACATATAGAAACAATAGTATAAAAGCAGAGAAGTTATAGATGTAATTCTTTGGAGGCCACTTTTCGGAGAACCCACTGTCTGAACTGGGTTGTTAAAGGTGAAGTATAGTTTGGAAAGAGTGTGGGGTTAAGACAGTATTTCAAGAAAAAATACTAAGACTTGTAAGAGTGTGTGTTCCGGAAGAGAAAGTGTACAATAGGGGATAAAAGCCAGGGCTGTTGGGAGATGAAGCTGGAGCTGCTGGGGGAGGCTTCTTAATGGACATAGACTTTACTGGGTAGGACATCCAGTTAAAACCTAAAGGTGGAGAAATAGGATGATTAAACTTGGATTCCAAAATAATGACCTAGGTAGCTGTGTTTGGAGAATGAATTGGATGAATCTACAGTCACAGAGCAAAACACTGTTGGACAAAAACCAATCATTTCCCATCTTCATGGGTTGTCTGTGAATTATAATATGTGTTTCTTGTGGGAGGGAAATATCACCTCTTTTCTGCTGTTATATGGAAAAATAGTACTGAAAATGCATGCCTACATGGGCAGTGTACATTGCTAGAGAATTTGGTACAAACAATTTGAAAAAAATGCAAGGCTCAGATCTCACTCCGTACCTCATGCTTAGTTGAAATTCAAGGTAAGTTAAATAACATTCATCTGCAAAGATCCTTTATTCTGTAGTTAATCCAGATAGGAGGGAGACCTTAACCTAACCAAATTAACTTGGATCAAATGTCAATTCTATCCTTCTTTTTTGAAGGAGTTCTTGGAAGAGCAACTGACTCTATGGTCATCATGTCTGAATATTTTTGAAAATTTTCTCAAAGACGATACCTTCTAGAAACATGATGTACTTTCCACAACCAGTTTTCTGAGTCAATCCTAGCTGAACTTTGGACTGCAGTTGAGTACCAGTGTTGAGGTTCTAAATTATTAGAAGAATAAAAGCACAGGTTAAACATAACATCCAATAGAGTTATATGTTAATGTCAGATGTTTTAACTTTTAATTAAAAATTTCAAGGAATTTAGTCAAACATGTTTTTGTGATATCAAAATAAAAAACAAAGGAGAAACAGAATGGCAGAGGAGCAATTAACAACAAAATATAGCCTCTCTCTTGGACCCAAAATCCAAGCCCCTGGAAATTAACAACTTAGTGGAAAGAAAAAACAAGTAGATCTCTGGGAATCTAGAGGAAACTGAAAGGAAAATTAGAAGCTACAGAGCAGTTGGAGAAATGGACCACAACACAGAGGGAAAAAAACTGCAAAGCAGTCTGGAGGCTTACCCTAGTGCCTCGACTGGGAAAACTGTGTCCACAAACACATGGAAAGCCCGCAGTGTAAGGAGCTCCAGGGGGAAACAGTGGACTGGGCCGGCAGCATTTAACCCAAGAAAAGCCTAGAGCTATGGTAAATTGCAGTATGGGGTTTTACTATAAAAGTGACTCCTCATGACAGGCAGCAGTAGAGAAAGAATCCAGTGTGGCAGCAACCACACTGCCAGAGAGTATTGAATCAGGTGTCATTTCAAGAAGAGGTTGATCATTTAAGACTGAGCCTCAGAACAACAGAGAAAACAACAACTTCATGTCTATATTCCCACCCTCCCACAGAGACCGAGTAAGAGGCAGCCACTGGAGACAGTTACAGAGGGTACAGGCTAGACACAGACCCCTGGAGAAGTTTAAACTGAGGCAGGGAGGGACATGGGATGCCATTGTCTTTGCTTAGAAACCAGGCCTGATGTGTATGGCTTTCAAAAATGGCTGAGTCTGAAAGTTCAGATATTAAATACAGCAGTCTGTTTGACTCTTTGTCCTGCTGCCTATATTCAGCACAGATCAGATCTGATTACTTTCCCCATCTACCCATGTGAGCACGGACATGCCTCAGCTTGGACAGATGCCTCAGGCTGAGGTCAATGGATAGAAGGGTCTGTAGAACAGAGGGGACAAATCATAAACCCATAAGCTATAAAACTAGGCAGATAAAACCATGACTTGTTGGGTTCTAAAATTGTGGGTTCTGGAAAGAAACCACTCAATCAAAATTATAGAGAAATTTTTTTCTTGGATTCATTTTTTTCCCCCTTCTTCACTGGTTTTCTTGAGGTTTGGAGGATTGTCAAAGTTCCTTTTTTTAAATTTATTTTTTCCTTACTTTCTTTTTCCTTTTAATTTACATTTTAATTTTCTCAATTTTTTCTTGCTTATTTTTCCTATCTTTATCTCTTCTATTAATTTCCTTTTACTCCTTAATCAAATACTTTCTTTCGTTTTTCATTCCTCATCTTCCATCACTTAATTTTTTTAAGTTTCTTTTTTTTTTTGACAGGGCTCGTTTTATAGTTCAGGCTTGCCTTGAACTCACTATGAAGCCCAGGTGAGCCTGGAACTCACACCAATCCTCCTGCCTCTGCCTCCTGAGTGCTGGGATTATAGGCATGAGCCACCATGCAGTATGTAGAACCAGAGATGGAACTGGGGCCTTGCACTTGCCAGGCAGACGCTGGAACCACTGAGTTAAATCCTTGGCCTTCGAATTATTTTCTATAGGTAGTGGAAGGATGGTTGTCACATGTAGTAGATATTTACTTATGTCATATTTGGTTCATTTTTTTCATGTTAGTGTTTATAACTATAGATCTCTTTTATAGTTAAGCGTACATTATTTGTTTTCATGGGATGTCAACATCCAGTTTGTCTTGGAAGCTTTTTATTGTATGAGGGAAAACCAAGTAAATTAGAAAAACTTAGCAGTAAAACAAAAAATACTTTAAAACAGCATGTTGATTAGAAATGCCTACCATAAGCTTGGTCCCTATCTATTAAGATTGTTTACCCTGCTACTTAGCTGCCAACCCCTGTGAGATAGATTACTGTTGTGAGATGTAAATAGCACTGTCTACACTGTAAACTTAGTTAACATGTAGAGGGCACTATTTGCATTGTTTATCCTTAGCTGCTGTAAGATGTAAAAGATACTGTTTATGATGCAAATTTAGAGTGTAGAGAGCACTGTTTGCATTATCCTTAATTGCTATGAAATGCAATGAGCATCTTGAGCTTAGTTAAAATATGAAAGGGCATTGCTTATACTGTTTACTCTAGCTGCTGTAAACTTAGTCTCTGTTAGTTAAAATGCAAAATTTGTAAACACACCTTGCTTTCAGGCTGTCTCCTTGACCCTTTGAAGTTGATGACTATCAGTTCATGCTTACTCCTCAGCTGTGCAAACAGCTGCCTGGCTTGGAGACCAGAAGTTTGACTTAATCAAGTCTTACCTTGCTTGTGACAAAGACTGTCAACAAGAATGTGACCATCTGCTAAATCAGACCAAGCCACCAAAATGAGATGAGGGAAAGACTACATAAGAAAAAGAGAAACTATGGTTGATGGTGAGATATTCTAGACACCAGCTTGGTGCTCTCTGATCCCTTGCAAGTAAATCTGTTATTTTATCCAGATTTTGCCTCTCTGTGTCTTTGCTCAATTCTTACTGTAACAGTAGTTACTGGTTTAGGTTCTGTTACCAGGGTGCATAGTTGTTGTTATGAATAAGTCTTCTCTGAAAATGCCAATATTTGAATTACCTCTGGGTCATGAACAATATTGCAGTGCTTTTCCAGAGAACAATTACACTGCCAGTTATACTACATCCTCCTCTCCCAAGTTAATGGAGGTGACGAGATCTTGGCACAGAGTCAGAGGCTTACAGTTAGCCATACTGAGAGTGCCTCACTGAAAGGCAAATACTAACTGAAAAGGTCTTTTTCATACTAGCGACAAAGCTGTTTCATTATAAGCTCTCAAAAACCTCAATGCATGTACACACACACACACACACACACACACACACATACAAAGAGATAGAGAGAAATAAAACAACAAACAAAAATAGAGACAAGATGATAAAATGCCTCCCCAAACTCCCAACTCTCCCAAAGCTGATGCAGGAAGAATTGAGGGAAAGGAAATTTTTACTAAATTATGCAAAATGATAACAGAGGAGACAAAGAAACAGCTTACTAATGTGCTCTTTGAGCTTAAAAAGATATAAGTAAAAAGATAATGGATTAATAAAATTATTGAAAGTTTACTGAAGACATTAATGAAAAGCTAGATGAGCTAAACAAAATGATAAAAACATGAATGACTAGCAAAGAATTGGAGCCCACAAACAGAAAAAATGGGTCCAATAGCTGCAAGATGACCTAAAGAAAATTAATTCAAGATAAATTTGAATTAGGAAAAAATTAGAAGACAGCACAAATAGCATAAAAAGCCTATTTACTGAAGTAATAGCAGGAAACTTACAAATATAGAGAAATAATTCAACATTCAGAAAATTGAGGCACAGAAAAGCCAAATAATAACAATTGGGAATTAACTTCTCTGTGACACACTGTAGTCAAAAATCCCAGCAGTTCAACATGGAGAGGGAATCTTAAAAGCTGTTAGATAAAAGGAATCAGAGAAAAAAAATGAATCTTGAGAAGTATAGCAGACTCAACACAAACTTTAAAAACCAGGGCAGTTTGAAATCTTCAAGTCTTGAAAGATAACAACTTGCAACCCAAACTTGTATTTTCTACAAGATTTTCTTTCAAAGTTCTTTAAAAAAATAAGGTATTTCCATGATAAGTTGCACCATAAAAAATTGATGACCAGGTGAGGAATTTAGCTCAAGTGGTACTGAGACTTCCTTACAAGCACAAGCACCCAAGTTCTATTCCCAGTACCAAAGAAATAAAGAAAGGAAGAAAGAAAGAAAAAGAAGTTCATGACCACCAAACCAACACTACAAAAACTCTCAAGGAAATTCTAGAAAAAGACAATGAAGCCAAGGACACCAAAAAATGCAGTAGAAGCCAGAGTCAATAGTTGAGCAGAAAGAAGAAAATAGAAAGGAAATAAACAACAGGAAAACAATTCAATGAAAGGAATAAGTCAATACTGCTCAGTAATAACTATCATGTGAATTGTCTGAATTCCCCCAGTCAAAAGACACAGATTGGCAGAATGCATCCAGAAAACTCCCCCAACAATATGTTGTATACAAGGAACACATTTAATTCTAAAAGGAATGTAAAGACTAAAAGCCAAATAATGTAAAACAGTATTTCATGCCATGGGAACTTGAAATCAAGCGAGACAAAGTGAATTCCAAGCCAAAACTTATCAGAAGAGGTAAAGAAGGTCACTACATATTGATTAAAGGAACAGTTCAATTGAAAAAGATTTAAATAATTATAAATATACATGCACTAAATGGTAGCATGCCCAACTTCATAAAACAAATCTTAATGGACATAAAAGGCCAGATAAACATGAACATAAGTATAGTGGAGGACCACAATATACTATCACAAATAGATCAGTTAGAAAACAATCAACAAAGAAATGTCAGAGTTTGATCCCCAGTACCATATATCACAATACTAGGCATGGTGGCTCATGTAATCCCTGCAATCAGTTCCAAACACCACAGTGCCAGGCATGGTGGCTCATGCGTGTAATCCCAGCACTTGGGAGGCAGAGACAGGAGGATTGCTGTGAGTTCCGGGCTCACTTAGGCTACCCAGTGCGCTCAGGGCCAACCTGAACTGCAAAGCAAGACCATCTCAAACAAAACAAAACAAACAAACAAAAAAAGACATCTTAAGGGCCTTTTAATATTGAGAATAAATCTAACCTAAATTGCTAGAAAAATAAATAAAATATAAAACGTTATGGATACAGTTGTTTCCCTGAAAAGATCAACATACTAAAGAAAACTTATAAGTCTGACTAAGAAAAAGAACAAAATTAACAATATAGTAAAATATTTTTGAAACCTTGGAAGGGGAAATAAAAAGAACTAAGATGTGTTATGTACATGCACCAACTTCCCATGATGAGTGCAATTAGTATGTACTGCACACATGTACTTAGAAAAAAGAAACATTGGAATAAGGAAAACTCTTCTGGGCCAGGGATTTAGCTCAGTGGTTCTGGCGCCTGTCTTGCAAGTGTAAGGACCCGAGTTCGATCCCTGGTTAATCATATACAGTACTGGGTGTGGAGACTCACGTCCAGCAGCAACCAGTACCACATACCACAGTGCCAGGCGTGGTGGCTCACGTCTGTAATCCCAGAACTCGGGAGGCAGAGGCAGGAGGATTGCTGTGATGTGAGTTTGAGGCTGAGCTCAGGGCCAGCCTGAACTACAAAGCGAGACCGTGCCTCAAAAAAAAAAGGAAAACCCTTCTAACCAAGACACCAGCCCCCAAGACTGTCCATAAATTTGACCAATTAAACACTCCTGATACTATAAATAAGGTTGAAAAGAAAAACAAAACCAACAGTGGGATGAAAAAAAATACTCATAACATACTAACCATATTTCATAAATACATGCTTGTGTATATGCTGTGTGCCTAACTTAATATGCGTACTTGTAGTTGCAATTTATATAACAGACAAGAATCAATGTCTACAGTGAGCAGCAATGCCTACAAAACAACAAGTGAAGGACAAGGCAAGGGAAAGCTGGCCGCGGTATACAAGGGGGATCTCAGGCATGGTGTCAGTGGCCAGCAGATATATGTAAAAATGTGCATTGGTTATCACTTTCACTGTGCATTTGGTCATGCACAACTGTGCATTAGTATCACTAATTTCCTAAAGAAAATAAGGACAACTTTGGGCTGAATAGATTGGCAAAAATCATAGTTTCTGGTAAGAGGCCCAGGAGCTTATGAGAAGGCTTTCTGTACATGAGTGAGATTTTTTTTTTCAAGTTTTTTTTGAGACAGGGTCTTGCTTTGTGGTTCAGGCTGGCCCTGAGCTCAGCCTCCAACTCACATCAGCAATCCTCCTGCCTCTGCCTCCCTAGTGCTGGGATTACAGGCATGAGCCACCGTGCCCAGCACTGTGCTATGTGATACTGGTTGCTGCTGGGCCTGAGTCTCCATGCCCAGTATGGTATGTTGTTACCGGGGATTGAACCCGGGTCCTTGCGCTTGCAAGACAGGCGCCAGAACCACTGAGCTAACCCCCCGGCCCATGAGTGAGATTTTTTTAAGTTCTTGTTAGTTCATACGTATTTGTGTTCTGAGAAGTTCTCTTGTGATTATGTCCCCTGAAGTAAATGTTTGCGTCCCCTAAATTCGTGGGGTGAAGCACCAATGTGAAAGAATTTGGGAGAGAGGCTTTTAAAGTCAGTTTTTTTTCATCTTTCTTTTGCATATAAGCTATGTGACAAATGCGCTATAGGAAATCCTTTTCATGTATGCTTATTGGAATTTCTTTTACTTCTAGTATCTCTCATTTGATTATGATTTGTGATGAAATTAAGAATAATATTTTGGGGCCGGGGAGTTAGCTCAGTGGTTCCGGCGCCTGTCCTGCAAGCGCAAGGGCCCGGGTTCAATTCCCCGGTAACCACATAACAATACTGGGTGTGGAGACCCACACCCAGCAGCAACCAGTACCACATACCACAGTGCCGGGCGTGGTGGCTCACGCCTGT